>CAUYRH010143358.1:0-66138 GCA_963574655.1 Perodicticus potto | reverse complement strand
CACCCTGGGTAGAGTGCTGTGGCATCACAGCTCACAGCAACCTCCAATTCCTGGGCTCAAGCGAGTCTCCTGCCTCCGCCTCCCAAGTAGCTGGGACTACAGGTGTCCGCCACAACGCCCGGCCATTTTTTGGTTGCAGCCGTCATTGTTGTTTGGCGGGCTGGGCTGGATTCAAACCCGCCAGCTCGGGTGTACGTTATTGGTGTCTTAGCCTGTTGAGCCACAGGTGCCGAGCCCAGACCTCTTTTTTGAACCACACGGCTGCCCAGGCTGCATTTCTAGGTCTCAGCTGGGGCGTGGGATCTTGTGGGCCTGGAGGGCTTCAGGAGGGTGTGGTTCAAGTTAGGGTCCTGTTCTGCACCTGTATGATGCCCTCCTTTCCCTACCCCTCCATCCCTTCCTGCATAGCCCCAAACTCTTTTCCCAGACTGTCCCTGGGTAGGGCAAGGCCAGCATCGTGACAGTGCAGGTCATAACCGGCTCACTCAGAAATGGGTTAAGACCCCACCTTCTCTTCTCTCCCAGTTCATGTATCTCCCTTGGGAAGTCAGCACTCACCTAGAGCCCCCTAAATGCAGAACACAGTAGCTATGACTAGGGGTGGGGGTGTCCACAAGAGCAAGTGAAGACGCAGCGTCTGCTTCGCTGAGATTTAGTCAGGACTTTGTGTGTGTGAGGGACACGCATAACCTTCATCACGAGCCTCTCCTGAGTTTTACTCCTTTTGCTGACAAGTAACCTTCTTAAGAGCAGAGAAGGGGTCCTAGGCTTGAGCAAAGGCTTGGGTTAGGTCTCCCCAATTGCCCTGTGATCTCGCCTCACACTTCCCAGTCTCTGCCGAGCCTTGGATCCGGCTCAGCACAGGAGCAGAGCAGATACCAGCCTGCTTGGCTCAGGGCCACTGGGATTTGGGCCCATTAAGGCTCAACTCCTGTCTTCTTCTGCAATCTCCCTTGGAACTTTCCAATTTGAATTTGTTTAAATTGTCACTAGATTGTACTGCCTTGCTTCAAAAGACTTGTTCCATTGTGAAATAAAAAGAGTTTTCATCAAATGTAAATGCTTATGCAAATCGTGTCTTCCTCCCACCATTTCCTCCTTGCTTACCCAATCCCTGCGTCCCGCAGGACTGCACTGCAGTTCCCAGGCCACAGAGGAGCAGGAATCTGGAGGCAACTGTGACCACGACTGCTGCTTCCTGTGCCAGGAACTGTGCCAACCTTGTCAAAGTCGTGATCTCATTTTCCTTCTCAACACCCTTTGTGTTAGATGTTATTAATATTCTTGCTTTAATAGAATTTTGCTCAAGAATGCACAGCTTCTGCAGGGCCAGGTTTTTTTTTTTAATCCTGGTCTTCAGAACTTGAAATCCAAGGCCAGTAAGTGCTGTGCTATCTAAAAGATGGCTCCTCAGCCAAGAACAAGGATAATGGGGCCTGAAGGGAGAAGGACGAACAGGAGAAGGCTTGCATCGCTGTAGTGGAATTTCCTCAGGAGATACATAAGACCCAGTGCACACCCCGAGCGGCCACAGACCTGGGTTCAAATATCACCCGTGGCACTTACAACTGTGTAGTGGCAGGAGGGGTAGGTATTCAACCTCATTTAGCCCATTCCTCATTTATCAAATGGCACTTGATACTAATAATTTTCCACAAATCTTACTAATTTGTTTTTCATATTGCATTTCTTATTTCTGGGCTATAGATGAGTGTATGCCACTAAAAAAGTCATCAAAAGTAGATATTATTCACTCATTCTGTCAAGTATTTATTTTATTATTATTTTTTTGAGACAGAGTCTCACTTTGTCTCCCTGGGGTAGAGTGCTGTAACGTGATAGCTCACAGCAACCTCAGACTCTTGGCTCAGCTCTTGCCTCAGCTTCCCAAATAGCTGGGACTACAGGTACCCACCACAATGCTGAGCTGATTTTCCTATTTTTGGGAGACACGGGAGTCTTTCTCTTTCTCAGGCTAGTCTTGAACTCCTGAGCGCAAGCAATCCTCCTGCATCAGCCTCCCAGGGTGCTGGGATTACGGGCGTGAGCTACTGTGCCCAGCCTACAAGTATTTGTTGACTACACAGTTATGTTATCAAGGCTGTTCCCTATGCATGGTAACTAGGGATTAAGAACTCTCAAGTGACTGTAAGAATATCTGAGACCTAAAATTATTATGTCCAAGATAAGAAGGAAAATTTAATAAATGCTTACTTGAGTGTCTACTATACTAACTTTATGTCAACCAGTTAACTGTTATAAATTCAATTCCTTTATAGTTATGTATAAATAATAAATATAACAGAGTTTATACTACAAAAACAAAGTAAAGATTTTAACATGTTAATGGATAATTTTCTAAAGATATGACCGTGACTGTCAAATGAATATACAAAGTGAACATGTGTCAAGTCTTTTATTTAAGGTGCTCATTAATGAGGAAATCAGTAAGATGTTTCAGCTAGTTCAAAGAAGAATTCAAGAGCAGAGACATATATGTAACTCATGAAATGAATTTGCAAATAAATGCAAAACTGGCTTTTTCTACATTGGGGGTGGTGGGGATCAATTGTTCCTCTACCAGACAATATTAATTTGCATGTTTATAGATAAGAATTATTTGCATTGCTATCATTTTCTTTTTACAGCTTACAGAGTTGTAAAGCAGCTCAAGACAATGAAAGATTTAAACTGCCTAGAATTATAAACTGAAGTGATATAATCTAGAGAACACATAGTTTTCTAATGCAAACATCCAGTAGTATTTTTGGGGCATTTCAAAGTCATCTACAGTTTTTACTTGACAGTCTTCCCACCTCTCCTTATGATTATATAATTTCAAAGAAGTTCTTGGGTACAAAATAAGTCAGATTTCAATTAGGTTTAGCATGATTGTTTACATAGATGCAGCAAGAGTTTTAATTAACATATAATCTTCCTTAAGTTTGAAAATCTTGAGCCATACAGTATTGAGCAGTTACTAATGTCACAAAATTCACTTCTGTCTGAGTGGATTTTAAAACTTCTGCTATGTACTCTCTTGACACTAGGAAACCAATTCCAAGAAACTCTCTACACCAAATTTCACCTGGCTTACCTATGAATGTGAGTAATTTCCTCTCTTCTTAGGGTCCCCAAATATCCTAGGATTTTTTTTTATTAAGTCATATATACATAGATCATGAATACATTTATGCCTTTGTGGGATTCAATGTGTTGATTATTTGTACAAATTGGAGTACATCCTATAATTAACATAGCTTTCACTTCATTTACTTAATCACAGTGTTAAGACATCCTGGTAAAAAGGAATACCTACTCTTATCAAAATTATGCAAAACCTATATTGCCATGAAAAGTGAGGAAACTTTTTGTTTCTGAATTCTGGGGACTCAGTGAGAATCAGATATCATTTAAAATCTGTCTCTTTCAGTTTACAAAAGCAGAGTTTACTATATTGTTGTGGGTTATAGATGTATAAGAAGAACGAAAAATGGCTTTCTCATAGATTTAGAAAATAGAATATTTAAACAAAATCAACAATATTCCAGATACCCAAAAGAAAATTTCTCTCACTAGCTAATTCAGTCCTATCATTGATTCTTGCTCCTCTAGACCTTGGGCTAGCAATCTCAGAAAGTCATCTGCTTCTCAACTAAACAGAGTTCTAGAAAGAATTCTTGGCTCGGACTCACTGGTACAGTGTAAGAATTGTCTAAGGGATGGTAGGTCAGAAGACTGTACCGGAGTCTGTTCTTTGAGCTGTCAATAGTTTAAAGTACCTAGTACAGTCCTTTTCTGTGAGTCTTTCAGAGTGTGTTCTTTAATTAAGACAAACTCTGGCTTGTACTTTATAGCATCACGTCAGGGACACAGAGTAAGGCCAAAACCATCTGTAGGTAACAAAGCCATATGGCTGTGGTTAATTTGTTACCAATAATTCTGAAATTTAAAAAGACAGATGACATGTAAAACAAAGATAATAAAGTCATTCAGAAAATTTAGACAAAAATCTCTCTAAGGATATCATTTAAATATTTCCAAAGAAATCAGTGAAGGCTGCATCACGAATATGATTTTTATGAGGAAAAACATTTTGAGGTAAAACATAATCCTGAGATTATAATGTACATAATCTGCCAAGAATATCAAGGAGTCAATAAGTCCAGATCTTATATTTATATGTACATTAATACATAATAATTATACATATTACTGAGACACAGGTGATATTTTGATCATGCTTTTATGAAGTATAATAATCAAATCAGGGTAATTAGGATATCCATCACCTAAAATATTTAACATTTCTTTGTATTTGGAAATCCCAAATCTTCTAGCTATTTTGAAATACACAATTTTTTTTTTTTTGAGACAGTCTCAAGCTGCCACCCTGGGTAGAGTGCTGTGGCATCCCAGCTCACAGCAACCTCATACTCTTTGGCTTAAATGATTCTCTTGCCTCACCCTCCCAAGTACCTGCCACAACACCCAGCTATTTTTTTTGGTTGTAGTTGTCACTTTTGTTGGGCAGGTCCCAGGCTGGATTTGAACCCACCAGCTCCAGTGTATATGGCTGGCATCCTAGCTGCTGAGCTACAGGCACCGAGCTGGAATACACAATTATTGTTAACCATAGTCACTTTACTGTGCTATTGGACACTAGAACTTATTTCTTCTATCTAACTGTATTTTTGTACTCATTAACCCACCTCTCTTCATCTCCCTCTTCCCTATCCTTCCCGGCCTCCGGGAACCATCATTACCATCGTTCTCTTCTCTACTGCATTGAGATCTGCTCTTTCAGCCCCCACATATGAGTGACAACATGCAACATTCTTTTTGTGCAGGGCTTATTTCACGTAACATAATGTTCTCCAGTTCCATCCAGGTTGCTGTAAATCACAGAATTTCATTCTTTCTTATGGCTGAATAACATTCTGTTGTGTATGTATACCATTTATTCATTGATGGGACTTGGATTGATTCCATATTTCACCTATTGTGAATAGTGTTGTAATAAACATGCAAGTGGAGATATTCCTTTGGTATACTGATTTCCCTTCTTTTGGATATATACCCAGCAGTGGAATTTCTGGATCATATGGTGGCTCTATTTTCAGTTTTGTGAGGACCCTTCAGACGGTTTTCCATAATGGCTGTATGAATTTACATTCCTACCAGCAGTGTATGAGTTCCCTCTTTCTGCATTGTTGCCAGCACTTATTATTTTTAATCTGTTCGATAATAACTATTCTTACTGGGGTGAGATGATATTGTATTGTGGTTTTCATTTGCATTTCCATGATGATTAGTAATGTTGAGCATTTTCTTCATATACTTCTTGGCCATTTGCATGTCTTCTTTTGAGAGATATCTATTCAGCTCATTTGCCCATTCTTTAATCTGATTTTTTTTTACTATAAAGTTGTTTGACTTCCTCATATATTCTGAGTATTAATGCCTTGTCAAATTAAGAGTTTGCAAATATTTTCTCCCATTTTGCATGTTTTCTCTTTACTCTGTTGTTTCATTTGCTATGCAGAAACTTTTTATTTTGACATAATTCTATTTGTCTATTTTTGCTTTTGTTTCCTGTGCTTTTGAGTTCTTTTCCAAAAAATCTTTGCTCAGACCAATGTCCTGAAGCACTTCCCCTGCGTTTTCTTCCAGTAGTTTCATAGTTCTGGGTCTTACACTTAAGTCTCTAATTTATTTTGAGTTGAGTCTTGTATATCGTGAGAAATAGGGATCTACTTTCGGTTGTTGTTGTTGTTGTTGTTTTTTTTTTTTTGTAGAGACAGAGTCTCACTCTCTCGCCCTCTGTGGAGTGCTGTGGAGTCACAGCTCACAGCAACCTCCACCTCTGAGGCTTGAGGGATTCTCCTGCCTCAGCCTCCCAGGTAGCTGGGATTACAGGCGCCCGCCACAACGCCCAGCTGATTTTTGATGCAGTTCGGCCGGGGAGGGTTTGAACCCGCCACCCTCGGTATATGGGGCCGGCGCCCTACTCGCTGAGTCACAGGCGCCGCCCGGGATCTACTTTCATTTTTCTGCATATGCATATCCAGTTTGCTCAGGGCTGTTTATTGAAGAGATTATCCTCTCCCCATGGAATATTCTTAGTGCCTTTGTAAAAATCAGGTATCTATAAATACTTGGATTTATTTCTGGAAACTATTCTGTTTCACTGATCTATATGTCTGTTTTTATGCCAGTGCCATGCCATTTTGGTTATAGTAGGTTTATGGTATATTTTGAAGTCAGATAGCATGATGCCTCGAGCTTTGTTCTTTTTTGCTCAGGATTTCTTTGACTATTTTTTGTGTGTGTGGTTTCATATGATTTTTAGAATTTTTCCCTATTTCTTTTGGTATTTTGATAGAGACTGCATTGAGTCTGTGTATCTCTTTTGGTAATGCGGTCATTTTCACAATATTAATTCTTCAAATCCATGAAGATGGGATTTGTTTCAATTGTATCATCTTCAATTTCTTCCATCAGTATTTTGTACTTTTCCTAATAGATACATATCTTTTACCTCCTTGGTTAAATTTATTCCTAGATGTTTTAATTTTTTAATAGCTATTGTAAATGGGATTGAATTCTTGATTTCCTTTTCAGCTAGTTCATTATTGGTGTATAAAAATGCTATTGAGTTTTGTAGGTTGATTTTATAGTCTACAACTTTACTGAATTTGTTTAGCATTTTTTTTTTTGAACTTTCATGGTTTTCTAGATATAAGATCATGTCTGCAAACAAGGCAAATTTGACTCCTTCTTTTTTAATTTAGATGCCCTTTATTTTTTCTTTTGCCTAATTGCTCTGGCTAGGACCTCAGTACTGTGTTGATTAAGAGAAGTAAGATGGGCATCCTGTCTTATTTCAGTCTTAAAGGAAAAGATTTTAGCTTTTCTCCATTTGGTGGGTTTGTCATACATGACCTTTATTGTGTGGAGGTATGCTCCTTCTATATCTAATTTGTTGGGAGATTTTATTGTGAAGGGATGTTGAATGTTACCAAACGCATTTTTTTTTTTTGCATCTATTGACATGATCCTGTAGTTTTCGTCCTTCATTATGTTGATGTGACATATTATGCTTATTGATTTGCATATGTTAAACCATCCTTGCATCCCTAGGATAAATCCCACTTGATCATGAGGAATGATCTTTTTAATGTGCTGTTGGAATCACTTTGCTAGCATTTTGTTGAGGATTTCTGCATCTATGTTCATCAGGGATATTGGCCTATAGATTTCTTTTTCTGTTGTCTTCTTGTCTGGTTTTGGTATCAGGGGAACGCTGGCCTCACAGAATGAATTTGAAAGAACTCCCTCCTCTTTTATCTCAGGAAGAGTTTAAGAAGCATTTGTACTAGTTTTTCTTTCAATGTTTAGTAGATTTTAGCAGTACTGTTTATTATTTATTCAATCTAATCACTCATACTTAGTCTGTTAAAGTTTTCTAGTTCATTGCTCAATCTTCTGTAGATTGGATCTGTCACAAAATTATTAATTTCTACTTACTAATACAAATTTGTTTTCTAATTTGTTGCCATATGGCTGTTCATAATAGTCTGTAATGATCCTTTGTATTTGTTTGGTATCAGACTCCTTTTCCATTTATGATTTTATTTATTTGGGTCTTTTCTCCTTTTTTATTAGTTTAGTTAATAGAGTATTGATTTTGTTTATCTTTCAAAAAGCCAATTTTTCATTTAGTTGACCTTGCATATATTTTAGTTTCAATTTTGTTTATTTCTGATCTGATCTTTATTATTTCTTACCTTCTATTAATTTTGAATTTGGTTTGTTCTTGCTTTTCTAGTTCCTTGAGTTGTGTCATTATGTTGTTTATTTGAAATATTTCTACTTTCTGATGTAGGCAACTATCGCTATAGACTTCTCTCTTAAAAATGTTTTTCCTATATCCCATAGGTTTTGGTATATTGCATTTCTATTTCTTTATTTGCTTCATAAAATTTTCAAATTTTTTCTTAATTTCTTTGATGACTCATTGTTCTAGTCAGTCATCTTATTTGCATTCTTCTATTTTATGTATGTTTAAAACTCCATGGGTAAGACTGATGTGTATTCCTGATCGAGAACCAGTGGTCTTGAATCCTCCAGATTCAAATTAAAGAAGTAAGTTTTTGGCTATTTAAACATTTTAAGTAATAACTAAATTTACAACTAACAACACCAGGCTGCTTTTGCCTTACACCATCAGACGAAGCACTGCCAGGACACCAAAAAATACAGAAAAACTTGAAAGAAAGCATTCCTTAAGAGTTTTGATCAGTGTTTTCCCTGAGGTGAAAACAAATTTTAGAAAGAAAGAACACTGACAACTCCCCAGGGACTTCCCACAAAGCATACAATTTCTGAAGTATTCATTTGAGTTATACAGAATTCCCCTCGGGTAGGCTGAATGTCTATTCTGATGTCTCTTCCAATGAAACTCTTACATCAGTCACATATCTAACAAACCCAATTCTTTCTAAGACTTCTATTTTTATAAGGTGGAAAATAAAAAAAGAAACAACTTAATCATTTTCCCCCACCAGGTTCTTTCTGGGAAATCTCGAAGATAGTTTTAGGTGAAAAAATATCTTGAAGGTTTTATTTTATTTTTTCTATATTTAAGATCCTATTTTTGGAAGGTAAAAATTTTAAAAAGCTGTGAGAGGAGTTTGGACACACTTTTCTCTCTCTCTTTTTTTTGAGACAGAGTCTCACTCTGTTGCCCTGAGTAGAGTGCTGTGGCACCATAGCTCACGGCAATCTCAAACTTTTGGGCACAAGTGATTCTCTTTCCTCAGTTTCCCAAGAAGCTGGGACTACAGATACTCACCACAACACCTGCTTACTTTTAGAGATGAGGTCTCACTCTGGCTCAGGCTTGTCTCCAACTTGTGAGCTCAAGCAATCCTCCCTCCTCGGCCTCCCAGAATGCTAGGATTACAGGCATGAGCCACCGCTCTGGCTGAACACTTTCTTAACAGAGGCTCACAGACGCCTGAGAAATAGTATTTGATTACTTAATACAAGTGAGTGATAATATAACATTAAAAAATGCATATTGGGCACCACCTGTGGCTCAAAGGAGTAGGGCGCCTGCTCCATATACCAGAGGTGGCAGGTTCAAACCCAGACCCGGCCAAAAAAAAAAAAACTGCAAAAAAAAAAAGAAAGAAAGAAAATGCTTATCAATAGCAATGCAATTGGAAAGAAACTTACCTCTTTTACAAATGAGGAATTTTTTTTCCCTTTAAATAATCAAGGGCATAATAAAGTCCTTATAAATCATAGAAAATTAATCTGGTAAGTCATAGGATCTTTTCTCTCTAGGCAGAAAGAATTCTTTAATTCTGTAAAGTATAGTATTGTTTACAGAAAGTAAGGAATAACTATTCGTTTTGTAAGCAAAGACATTTAACAGTAAATTAGAGAAGCAAACCCATCAAAATGGAATGAACTTTGCTAAGATTTTCACATATTTCATAACTTCTTTTTAGACTGAGTAATTATCCATAAAGATGAGTAGAGGTCTCATCGCAAGCTTTGTCTTTTATTATGCTCTTTCATATTGTGGAACAAACTGACACTTTTATATTAGGAGAAATCTCAGAAGTCTACAAGATCAAAATAAATTTTTGTTTGTAATTCTAAGATGTTATTTATGTAAACTTGCAATTTATTCATCACTACCGTCCTCAAATTAGATAACAAGTCAATATTTAAAAGATTCTTAGTTCTTGGGCGCTGGTCCCATATACCGAGGGTGGTGGGTTTGAACCCGGCCCGGCCAAACTGCAACAAAAAAGTAGCTGGGCCTTGTGGTGGGCACCTGTAGTTCCAGCTACTCTGGAGGCTGAGGCAAGAGAATCACCTAAGCCCAGGAGTTAGAGGTTGCTGTGAGCTGTGACACCACGGCACTCTACCGAGGGTGATAGAGTGAGACTCTGTCTCTACAAAAAAAAAGAAAAAAAAATCTCAGTTATCATTTCTAATATAATATTGATATTTATAACTATCTACATACACAGACAGGCATCCTTTGGGGTCCTCAACAAGTCCCAAGGGTCCAAAATGGTTTGCAGACTTCTGCCTACTCTTTTTCCTTGAAAAATCAAAACATGTATGTCATTGGATTTCTCTGATATTACTGCTCTGAGGTGTACTTGAAACTCATATTAATTATAACTTTTAACCAAAGTAACTGATTTCACAGAGAAAACTGGCATGGGGTGGGTAGTGGAGAACCTTCTGGTTTGCAATATATCAGCATTACAGCAAACTAGAATACAACTTTTCCCTCTCTCTTTATTTATTTATTTTTTTTTGAGACAGTCTTACTGTTGCCCAGGCTGGAGTCGTGGTGTCAGCCTAGCTCACAGCAACCTCAAACTCCTGGGCTTAAGTAATCCTCCTGCTTCGGCTTCCCAAGTAGCTGGGACTACAGATGCCTGTCACAATGCCGAGCTGATTTGCCTATTTTTGGTAGCGATGGGGGGGTCTCACTCTTACTCAGGCTGGTCTAGAACTCCTGAGCTCAAGGGATCCTCCTGTGCTGGCTCCCTGGAGCTCTAGGATTATAGGCGTTAGTCACTGCGCCTGGTCATGAGTATAGCTTTCCATACCCATGCACATCTGTTTTACATGTTAAGGTGGCAAAAGTGAGTATGCTCATTAATATTATCCATATATGTAGCTCCTTTTTAGCCTATAATTAATTATATGTTACAGCATTCTGTCTTACTTAGAAATTATCTAAGTATTCAATGGCTATCCATTAATTAACTCAATTTAATACTAGTTCAAGGTTTTAAGCTGCCTAAGGATCTTGGAAATTATCTTCAAGCTGGCATGCTACACAACATAATTATTCTAAAAATAAAGGTATGAAAATCATGATTTGATTTTGGTAAGCAAAAATTTACATTATGTAAGAATAATGTTTATTTGATCAGCAACCTGATAACGATAGGAAAAATCAAGCCCAATTAAAGTAAAGTGTATACTTCTATTATACTCAACAAGTAAATCAGAGAAGATATTAATGTTTTATTAAACTAAATTTGAACTACAAATGGTCCTCAACTTATGATGAAGTTATGTCCCAATAAACTCCATATTGTAAGTGGAGAATATTTTCAACTTCTGATGAATCTAGCTGGATGTAGCCCCAGCGAAGCTACCAAATGCATATCACTTTTGCACCATGGCAAAGTTGGAAAAATCCTAAATTGTGTCACTGGAAGTTAGGGACCGTTGGTAGCCTAGTTTGCCAAAGATTTATTTTAATTATGTAAACTTGGATTCTTTTTTTTGAGGGGGGGGGTTGCAGCCATTATTGTTGTGTTGGCGGGCCCAGGCTGGATTCGAACCCACCAGCTCAGGTGTACATGGCTGGCGCCTTAGCCTGTTGAGCCATAGGCGCCAAGCCGTAAACTTGGATTCTTAAAGGGTTTCTGAGTTATTTTCAGTAAGAATTTTTAGGACATTTAAAGTATTAAAAACCCAATCTTTTCAGTTTACAGAAATTTTAGAAATATTTGATTTATATAAGTACTAATTTCTCTTTAAGTCAGTTGGAATAAAGTTTCTTTAAGATACTTTATGATCAGCTCGACGCCTGTGGCTCAACGGGCTAAGGCGCCAGCCATGTACACCTGAGCTGGCGGGTTCGAATCCAGCCCGGGCCCGCCAAACAACAATGCCGGCTGCAACCAAAAAATGGCCGGGTGTTGTGGCGGGCGCCTGTAGTCCCAGCTACTTGGGAGGCAGAGGCAAGAGACTCTCTTGAGCCCAGGAGTTGGAGGTTGCTGTGAGCTGTGATGCCACAGCACTCTATCCAGGGTGACAGCTTGAGGCTCTGTAAAAAAAAAAAAAAAAAAAAAAAGATACTTTATGATCTAATTTATTAATACTCTCTTAAGGTAGGAAAACATTTCACACTTATACAACAAGTGGTAAAGACCTGAATTATAGACACAGATACATGGACAAAAACAGAGCTTAAGGGTGTCACTTCTACAATTTTAGCTCAGGTTGAGACATCAGAGGTACAGAAACACAAAACCTCACTGGCCTAGGGACCAAAGAGCTATTCTCTGTCTTGATGGGCAGAAAAGTAAATAGACAACTTGACAAACAAATAAGACTAACCAAATTCTCTGTAATCTTTTTACTTGACAGAAAACAGATTTCTATACCTTATTATTCTACTTACAGAGGCCATTTACTAATAAGACTGTTATTTAGATCTCTAAAGCTGGTACAAAACAATTTTTCAAAAAAGGTAAACATGAGTCTAATAAATATAAAATGAATATGTCAATAATTTTATTTAATTCAATAAGAGAAGTAGCAAGATGGTACAACTGCTTCAAAACAGATTTCAAAGAGCAAAGATAGTCACAGGCATGTAGGGAGAACAAACATCTTTTCCTTCCACCCTTCTCAGGGTCATTGCTTGGGGCCCCTGTAACAAAAGACAGATGAACAAGAAAAAGCAAGACAAAACAATTTATTTAATACAAGTTTATTTTTTGTATGTGACATAGGAGCCTCCATATCATTATGTAGACCTGAAGAAACAGCTAAACCTGAGTGTTTTATGCTAAGTTTGATAAAGAGCGGAAAGTTCTGGAAGAAAGTGATAGGACAGAAGGCATGAGTAAGCTGGGGGAAACTTAGCAAGGCCTGTGTGTTCTGATCCCTCCCTGTGCCACTTCATCTTCAGAGTTCAGGATGCCTCTTTCCTCTGGGTACAGGGACAGTACCTCTGATATGACATTTCATGATATGCTCCAGGCAGAAGGGCAGGGGGAAGGTCAGAGAGACCTTCCTGCACATGCTGCTTCGCAAATTCCATCAGCTTAAAATAGTCAACATGCCAAGGTACTATGTTTTGGAGTAGCGTGTCTTGAACGCTACTAGGGACTTACAAATAAATGCAAAATCTGCTTTTTTCACAGTGAGTGGGGAAGGGAAATGAAATGTCTCTCTACCTGACAAAACTTATTTTCATGTTTACAGATCAGAATGATTTGTGTTGCTGTCAGCTATCTATGGTTGTAGAATAGCTCAAGGGCTGTGAAAGGTACAAATCCCATAGATCAGAAGACTCAAAAGGGTGTGCTTTAGACAACATATAGATTTCCATTAAAGATGTACTATAGTCTTTTTTCTTTTTTGGTCCATTTCAAAGTCTTTCACAAACATAGCACAAAAGTAATTATAAAAATCACACAAAACTTTTTAGAAACGTTACAGTAAAACTGTTGTACATGTATTAAATGTGAGCAATAGATTTGCAGGAATAAATAGAGAAGAGACATCTTTTTCTTATACAATAATTCCACACTTAATAGTTCAAGAATGTAGGCCTTGAATTCCTAGCTGTGGTAGACAGAAAAATGTACCTTCCTCATCAAAAATGTCCATATCCAATCTCCAGAACCTGTACATATGTTACTTTACTTGGCAAAAGGATTTTACAGATGTGATTAAATTAAGGACTTTGATATTGGGAGATTATCCTGAATTATGTGTGTAATGTTGCACATACAGAAAACACTTAAAAAATAAAATGGGGGTGGTTCCTGTGGCTCAGTGAGTAGGGCGCCGGCCCCATATACTGAGGGTGGCGGGTTCAAACCTGGCCCCAGCCAAACTGCAACAACAACAACAACAACAAAAAATTGATTAGCCGGGCGTTGTGGCGGGCGCCTGTAGTCCCAGCTACTTGGGAGGCTGAGGCAAGAGAATTGCTTGAGCCCTAGAGTTTGAGGTTGCTGTGAGCTATAACACCACGGCACTCTACTGAGGGTGACGTAGTGAGACTCTGTCTCAGGAAAAAAAAAAAAGGAACAGATTGCAGAACTCACAAGCTAATCAGGGAGGCCAGAGGAAGTAACACAAAACAAACCTCAAACACCTTGACTAACCCTAAAGTGGGCAGAGAGAAGAGAAAATAGAACATAGAACAGATAGGACAAAATAGAAAGACAGGAAAATGGTAGATTAAATCCAACACACGGAATGAAGTGAAAACAGAAGGATGCTGAACTCTGTGACTCTTTTAAGACTTTTTATAAGTTTGCCAATTCTGTGACTATCTCTGGAAGAACACACAGTGTTCACTAAGGTCTGACATGAGAGGAAGGCTTCTCTTTCATTATTTAGCTCTATTTGAAAATCTTGACTATATGAATATATTACATTCCATTTTTAAAATGTTAATTAAAATAAATGTTTATTGGATGAAAGTCCAGATATGAAAATTCATAGAATAGACTTATCCTTTTTATTTAAATTTAGATTTTCTTGTCCCTTCCTCTTTATCCAATCTTCTCTTTCTTCTCCTTTCATTTTTTCTTTTAATACATTGTGCCTAAAAGAGAATTATAGTTATTTTACTGAAAATATTGCAATATAAAAAACACAAAATGTATTGATAATCCATCCTTTGTCTGGGTTGGACTGTGGCCTCCTGGCTCTGGGACACAATCTGTCCAGCGGACTTCCCAGGTCCCCAGCCTCCTGGAACTGGCTGTCAAGACCGAGAACAGAGATGTTGAAACCATATTCCGGCAACGTTAGCCACAGCCACCCAAAGTGCAAGGACGTGCCCCTCTCATTCCCAAGGGGTCTTCGCCATGGAACGGAAAACCCTAAGAATCTAGTTTCACCTTAAGAAGTTAGCAGTGAAATGAATCCAGTAGCTATTGTCCCGAAGCCAGGTGGAGTGTGTGAGCCCATGATTTCAGCTGTGTGTGTCTGAGTTGTCCTGAGCAGCTGTGGGTGGGAGTCCACAGTGTGGGGGTGACGTCTCTGGGGGCCTCAATGCGCAGTGTGGAGTGTGCGGTACTGGGCAGCAGGAAGACAGGAAGAGTGGGGGTTTCACGAACAGGGGGTAGAAAACATTTTTTATGGCCTCTTAAATGCTTTTTGGTAGCTGATCCTTGGTGGCTTAGGGCAGGAGGCTGCCTCCACAAGGAATGTGAGGTGTCTCTGAAGCAGCAGAAAAAACTCAGGCAGGAAGTGGCCTCCTCCTTAGCACAAGCTTGAAGTCCTTCAGGTTTGGGGTGGAGGCAGGGCCTCCCTTGGACCATTAGTGCCAAACTTAAATGTTTGTATGCATTAAGTTTTCTCCTTCAAGAAGCTTTTAGCGAACGCAAGCTGAAGCCAAGTACCACCACGAGCTTTGATCTGTCTGTGTTGGGAGGACAGGGAAGGGAAGCGCCATAGGGAGGAGAGATTTTAGGACCTCAGCTTCTTCCTAGCAGGCAATCTAAGAAACCGAGGCAAGTGACACGGCAGTAAGACAGAGTTAGTCACCTCCTTTTCTCCTCCTTGAGACCGGTTGCTATAAACCAGGATGGGCAAACTACAGCCCCTGGACAAATCTGACTCATAAGCAAATCTCACTCATGGTTAAATCTAGCTCACTATCTTGTTTTGAAAATACAGTTTTATGGAAATGCAGCCACACTCATTTGCCTATGTCTCTGGGTTTTGTGCTGAAACAGCACAGGTGAATAGTTGAACAGCAACTGTATTGCTCTTAAAGTATTTATTCTCTGCCCCTTATGGCAAAAGTTCATTGGCTTCTGTTATGGACGCACCCATAACATCCGGAATCATATTTTCTTAGTAGGGACTGACAGGCAGGAGAAACAGGGCCATGTGGACTGGTGGTGGTTTAGGAATGAACCTTGAAAGTGTGCACTTTTTCTAGGAGAGCTCTGCTTTGCAGCTGGACACACAAGGCAGGACGCTGCAATTCAATGGCGAGCAGAGGCAGAGCAAGCTCCTCCTGCATCTGCTTTCCTTGGCAACTGAAGAGCAGTGTGGCAAAGGATGGATAAATGTCATGGATTCCTGCCCTGGATGCACAGTCAGACGCGCTGGACGTGATGAACATCTGGCTGCACAAATGGGTCATAAAAATGTTGAGTGAGAAAAGTAGGAAACAGGAAGAGACCTGTAGAGCCTAAGTTTTATGTCAAAATAGAAGCATGCAAATCAACAATTTAGATCTTGTTATACTTCTTATAAAACAAAAAGATGTACACTACACACATTACAATTGCCTTGCAAGGGAGGACGGAGGGTGTGGCTTTGGGAATAAGAATAGATTAATCAAATAAGATGATGGGGGGACGGCTCTCGAGGACAGATGATGACAATGTTCAGACTTGGCTCTCAGCACCTGAGGTCCAAGGACAGCCTGGTAACAACTGAAAGGGAAGAAAGGAAAGAAGGTGGGAAGGAGTTTGGGAGGGCAGGAGGAGGAAATGGGGCTGGAAGAGTCCAGAGATATACTTTGATTCTGTTATAGCTCTGACTTATGGCAGGTTTGTGACCTATGGCAACCCAGGGACTCGGCTGCCAAACAGTTCGGAGTGTGAATGGTGCAGGCAGGGGTCATGGTGATGGTGGGATAAGATGGGGCAGGGGTCAGAGCAGAGAGACTCGAAACAAACACAGCCCGATCTAGGGCTAGGTAGGATGTGAGAGTCCCAGAAAGTTGGGGTTCAAGCCCCACTTGGATTCACAGCACAATCCGACAGTGGGGGTGACATGTGGGGTGGGTCGGGAGAGGACTTTGGACACTCAGCTCAGGCATATTGGGTCTTAAACTCAGTCAGTTCTTGAGAGTGGGCTCTGAATATTACACTAGGTTCTGACCAGCACGAGGATGAGCAGAAGCCTTGGCAACACAGGTTTCAAGGACTCCAGAGGTAATCACTAGATTCCTTGGGCAAATGTTCTCATCCCTGTATTTAATTTCCACAACTTGGGGTAATAATACTTGTTCTGATTCTCAGGGGGTTGTAGTCATGGTCAAATGAGATGGCACGTATGAAAGAATGCTGGAAAAATAAAGCACCCTGTGCTGTATTATTAATATAGTTAAGCAATTTCTTAGAAAGTTTCTTCCTCTCATTCACCCCGTCAGCTTAATTTGCTGGACAGAAAGAAAAAAAAAAGAGAAAAAAAAAATCTCCAGGCAGCCAATTTACTTCCAGGCTTAAGAGAAAACACAATAGCTTTTCTGTAATTTTACTTATTTTCTTCCAAGAGAAACATGCATTCATACATATAGTTTTATCTTTAAATCTCAAAAATTAAATCAAACATTAAATTATTCCATTCCTATGGTTTTCAAACATTTATGAGTTGTATCTGAGCACTGCCTGATGGACAGCTTACTTCTATCAGGCTGTCCCAGCTGCAGACGGGGCAACTTTATCCAGTCACGATGCATTGACCTCAGAAAAACAGAATAATAAGGCCAATTCCAAAGTTCACAAGCGAGTGGACTTTATCAGGGAAGAAATGGAAACCACGCTGTGAGAATTGTTCTTGTTAACTCAACTAAGATTGCATTTTTAAAGAATGCAATAAATATACTATCATTTTCTATTATTAAATAACTTAGATACGTTTCTAAAATGAACTTTTTCTCATTTACAAAATGATTTGGAAATTATAGTAGGGTCTACCACAAGAGTAAGATTACCTGCAATTCACCAAACATCTTAGGAATACACTTACTCTCTCTCTCACACACACATATATACACACACACATACATTTATTTTTTAAACATCAGGCTCAAACTGTATACAAAGTTCTGTATTCTGCTATTTTAAAAATATTATCTTACATCACTAGTACCTATTTTTTTATCAATTATAAGATTTTTCAGCACCAAGTAAAATTCCATCATATCCATCATAGTTCATTTAACTTTTTCCATATTTAGTGTACTTATAATAGCTACTACTATACAAGTAACATTTTAATAAACTTTGTTCTAGAAATATCTTTTTCTCTTTTTAGAGACAGAGTCTCACTCCTTTGCCCAGACTGGGATGCAGTGGCTCACTATGGCCTCAACTTCCTGGGCTTAAGAGACCCTTCAGCCACAGTGGGCCAAGTAGTTAGAATTATAGGCATACCCCACCATGCCTGGCTAACTTCTAAAAGTTTTTGTAGGGATGGGATCTCACTATGTTGCTCAAGCTGGTCTTGAACTCCCGACTTCAAATGATGCCTTGGCCTCCCAAAGTGCTGGGATTATAGGCAAGAGCCACTACGCCTGGATTCTTTTACATAAATCTTAATAGCATTGCCAATTGTTTGCTAGGATAGATTTCTGAAATTGGCATTACTGGGACACAGTATGTTCATACTTTTAAGCCTCTTAAAGCCTTTTAAGCCTTAGTTTCCAATTGTTTTTCAGAACCATTCTAATAGTATATTCCAATCAGAGAGTTTATGTTTTTCCACACCCTCGCCAGCATGGAGTTTTCTCTTTAAAAAAGAAATTCTAGTCTATCTGAAAAGTGCAGTGAACACATTGCTTTGTTCTTCCCAGCATTCTTTAGGGGACGTTATTTCCCTCTTTCCATAATCATTCGTATCAGACCCTTCTGGAAACGTAAACAGTGTTCAGTGATGACATGCGTATTGCATGCTTCCATGTGACAACACCACATATTTTATGGCTTAAGTTGTTTTTGAATTATAAAAGAGGGAAGCTCCCACACTCCATGTTATTTTAGCAAATGTCTCATGCAAAGCATCTTGCAGACGTGTTACTATTCTAGAGGAATCCAGGCTTCACTGGGTCAGGGTTTCCCTTCCAGGTTTTCCCTTCCCTTCCCTTCCAAAGCTCCTCAAGGAATATTGTTTTTGTGATTTTTGGCTGCAGACAGCACCAGCCCTTGTGTACGCTGTGCAAAGGATGGCCTCCATGGCCTGGAATGTAATACCTACTGAAGGAAGGCAGGCAGGCAGGATAGGATCTGGATGATGAGGCTGGAGGGATGTGGTAGAAAATATTCTGTCACTCCACTAAAAAATTCGGGAGACAGAAATAAAAGAGAGTACAGAGAATGAAGCCAAGAACAAGCAGCAGGAGACGTGTTTTCCAGGGCTTGAGATGTACTTCACTTTCAAACAAAAGCAGGCACTGACATAAAAGATGCATTGCTTTTTCACTGTCCATCCGTGATTGAGGAGAGGGGCAAGAATGAACTAGGGGAGAAAACACAACCAGAGACCTTTTAGAGAGCACGATGAAAGACTCTGGACTCAGGGATTCAGGTTCAAAAAACCTGGAGTTATGTCTTGTATCTTACATCTCTGCCTGGATGATGGTGGGCTGCAAGTATGAGGCACCTGTAGTTTACCGGTTCATATATCCCTCTGTTCTAAGCGTCATCAGCAGTGTAGTCAATTAGTATGTTTTGTGTATGAATGTAGGAGTTAAATGCCCGATATGGTGGTTTTACTAAAGTTACAATGTTTTGGGAAAAAGAGCTTATTCGTAACTCAAGCCTCCATGGCTTCCCTTTGGCAGCTCCTAGAATTGTTTGCACCAGGTCTGGATGGAAACAGCCAGTCTCTGTAGGGTTTTCCTGGCAAACATTACAAAATACTTGCTTCTGAGTCACCCCTGGAAAGAAACGCTGAAGGGGAAAGGAAAAGGCGTAAACTAAAAATTATAGCCCAAGAAAAATACCTCAATTAGCTTCTTGCTTTAGCAAAAGTGAAAAGTGCGTAGTCCTTTAACCCCACCATAATGAGCTGTCCCAGCCACTCAGCTGTTGTCTCTTACTCCAAGCGCACCCTTCTGGATGGTATTTTGTGATAACTTCAGCGGGACTCTGCACAAGCTCATTTCTGCTTTGCCAGGTGGCTCTCTATCTCCGACAGGGGGCGCTGCAGGGAGACTGAGGAGGTCTGAGGCGCTTGCTCCTAATTTAATTCCTGTTGGTTTCTTACTCCTGTCAGGGTTATCCCATTAGTCAGCTAACGGGGCTGCTTTCTGCAGTTACTACCTCTGTCATACCACAGAATTCTCTTATTCTTCCCATCTTATACCCATTTAACAATTCATTATGTTAAGTTTATTGTGTTTAAATAGTTGGTGTAGTTTCTGATGACTGACTGAACTTTGATCGTGAGCCCACATAGGTCTTTCATACAAGTGGCTGGGAAAGGGACAAGATTCTCTCTCTTATAGGGTGATTTGGCTTGTCTGTTGGTCACTAAAGATTTTCTTATCTTACGGTGTGCTCAGCACAGAACTAGATGATGGGGACACAGTAATGACAAAACATAATCGTTGCTCTCAAGGAGTGACCATTTAGCAACTGATCAAAGATGATGCCAGTCTTAGTCCATTTTGTATTGCTGTAACAGAATGTAGGATGTCCCCCGGTTACAAACATCCTGCTGATGTACCACTTTCATTTATGAATGGAGGCTATTACACGTAATAGGTAAATGTGCCTGTTCCAACTTACAGGCACATTTCAACTTGTTCAACTTAAGAAGAATTTTAATATGTTCAACTTTTCAACTTTTCACATTTCAACATGTTCAACTAAAGAAGAAATCTAAAACCAGAATGTTTACTGCAGCTCAACTCACAGTTGCCAAGATGTAGAAGCAACCCATCAACCCATGAACGGATTAACGAACTATAGTATTTGTATACCATGGAGTAATTTTCAGCTATAAGAAAAGATGGAGATTTTACATCTTTTGTGTTTACCTGGATGGAGTTGAAACACATTCTTCTTAGTAAAGTATCTCAAGAATAGAAAAAAAGGTATCTAATGTACTCAATACTAATATGAAACCAATATATAAACAATTACATGCTCACATGAAGAAAAAACACAAGTATAGTCTAGTAAGGGGCAGAGGGAGGACAGGGGGTGATTGGCGGGATCTCACCTAATGAGCACAATGTGAGGGTGTCAGCACGCCCCCTGGGTGAAGGGCTCAACTACAACTTGAACTTTACCTTAGAATGGAAAACAATGTAACCTAAACATTTGTACCCTCATATTAATCAGAAATAAAAACAAAGCAAAACAAACAAACCTACAGAACCTATCTTGCTGATAACCCAGGACTGCCTGCACTACAGACTGGGTGATTTAGAAAGAACAGAAATTTATTCTTTCACAGATCTAGAGGCTGAGAGTCCGAGATCAAGGTGCCAGCAGGTTCAATCTCTGGCTCCAAGATGGTACCTTATTACTGTGTCCTCTGGAGAGGAGGAAAACTGTGTCCTTACAAAGCAGACAGCAGGAGAAGAGCCCACCTCCACACCCCCACAGCATCAATCCATTTATTAGGGCAGAGCCTTCATGATCTAACACCCACTGGGCCCCACCTCCCAATCCTGTTGCCGTGGAGATTAAATAGCAACACCCGGGACTGGAAGTGCAACTGGTGTGGTAGGCTCTGCATGTGTTTCTTGATGAATGTCACATTTTCTGCTCATTATAAAATGTTTAAAGTGTGTTTACTTTTCTTTCTATCTTTCTATCTATCTATCTATTTTTCTATCTATCTATCATCTATCACTTATCTATCTTTCCCACTCATGTGTGATGAATGGTTAAGAACCCCAGGCTCTGGAGTCAGACTCTCATTGTCACTGGCTCTGTTCCTCACTAGTTGGATGTCAATGAACATGTTGCTTACCCACAGTAAGCCCGGACTTCCTCTTATACAAAATGAGGACAGTATTCGTATCTGCTTCTATCTCTTACAGCTGTAGGGATGATATGAAATAATGCATGTCAAGTGCTCAGCCTGGAACTTATTACCCAGTAAGCACAGCATTAATTTTGGCTTTCAGGGACACTGGCTAACTTTTTGGGGGGGAGTGGGGGAGAACAGCTTGGGGAAAAGCACAGTTATGAGCAAGACGGAAGAGAGGAAAATAAGGAGTTCTATGATGTAGTTCTCAAAATCAATGACAACACCAACAGCAACAAAATGGCAATCCCAATAATGGCATTATTTAGCAGCAGGAAGCCAGCATATAGAATACACAATTAAGCTTAGCATGGTTTCTTCACACACCTTTGGACTGGAATAAGGCTGGGAAGCACCACAAGCAGAGACACCAGTGGTGGGAGGAAAGAGCCAAACAGGTGAGGAATTAAGAGCTGGGATGTGCCTGTTAGCCACGACGTGCTCCAAAGAAGCTGAAGTCAGGAGCCTTGGGGTGTGAACTCAGCCAGTACCAGGGGAGAGCACACAGTCCCCCTCAATGGAGGAGCAGACCACTTTGCAGTCCATCACTGGAAAGCATAAAAACGTTTTAAAAGAGTGTTTTGAAATATATTTTGCTAATGCCTCAGAGCAGAAGTATGCAATTCCTGCCCCCCAGTAGGAATTCCATGTTTGTCAGAGGGATTTTCGGAGTCCACTTCCTCACTCGGTGCACACTCTTCAACCCAGGTTCTTTCAAACTCAGTACTCGGCCGTTCGCACAGCTGCCTTTTGCCAGGTGCCCTCTAGAGCATTTGACAAACCAATTCTCCCAGCATGCTGTGCTGTTGAATGACCGTCAATTCCCAAAGAGTAAGTGGAGGATGAGTGACTCCCCAGGGCAGTGATTTTCAATTGGTGTGCTGGGAGAGGATCTTAGGTGTGCCACAAAATTTTTTAAAGATCATTAATTATTTTCAAAAGAATTTCAAAGCATAGTAAGTATATTCTTTTTTCTATTCTTTTTTTGGATCAACATAATTTAAGTATGCCACAGAAGTTTAACTATAGGTTCAACTGTGCCCTGAGATAAAAAAGGTTGAAAACTACTGGCCTAGGATTACGTTGGAAATAGATCTCAAGAGGTGCTGTAATTTGGGGTTCTCTTAAGATTACTTGGCCTGGGTGGACATTATGAAGCATTCTAGGAGTTCCCCGGTACACAGAATAGCACACTGATGCAGGAGGATATGGCGAGACAGCAAGAGCCCAGAGAAAGAGAGAAACCGTGATTGTCGCATTGGAACAGTGGGATAGACAGGAGGAAGAGCGTTTGCCTTTCCCCAGTGGCTCAGAGTGTGGCCTCCGCATCAACAGCACCTGGAGACTTAGAAATGCACGTTCTTTGGCCCTGCCCCAGCCTGCTGATTCAGAGACACAGTGGATGGGGCTCAGCAATCTGCGATCTTCAGGGGATTCTAATCCCTGCTAACATTTGAGAACCCTGTGTTTCTGTGGGCACAGCCTTCACCACCAAACATGCAAGGTAGCTGAAAGGGACTTTGTGTGTATGTGGGGTGTACTGGCATTGAAATGAAGCTGTGAAGGATAATATCAAGCCTGCCTTCCAGGGAAGGCTAAAAGGGAAAAGTAGGAAATGCTCTTTCTCATTATCCTTTTTCTTCCTTTTCTTTAGAGACAGAGTCTCACTTTGTCGGTAGAGTGCCATGGCGTCACAAGCTCACAGCAACCTCCAGCTCTTGGGCTTAGGTGATTCTCTTGCCTCAGCTTCCAGAGTAACTGGGACTACAGCCGCCCACCACAATGCCTGGCTATTTTTTTTTTTAATTGCAGATTGGCTGGGGCCAGGTTCGAACCTGCCACCCTTGGTTTATGGGGGTCAGCGCCCTACTCACTGAGCCACAGGCACCGTCCATTCATTATCCTTAAAATTAATGCCTGGAATTATGGAAAGTAGAGGTGGAAATGCATACACATTTTACAAAAGGGAAAAAACTGTATTAAAACTCTGCTAGTCCATATATACCAAGAAAAGAAGATGGATACAAGTAACATTTGGCTTCTGCACTCACGAGAGGTGCACAAAGTGGCAGCCGGCAGCATTCAGTATTACAGACATGGCATCTAAAATGGGTATACACTTTCTGGCACCCCTGGCATATTAAAAAGAATTGAATTTTATACAAAAGGGGGATTGAGGTGATATGTAAATTATAAGTCAAAAGAAGCTGTTAAAAACAAACATACAGCAGGCCAGATTTGACCTGTGGGCCATAGTGTGCTAACCTCTGCCCTAAACTCATCCAGATTCTATCCATCATTGAGGACTCACATAAATCAAAGAAAAACACCCATCTATTGAGGCCCGTGCTTTTCCCGTTGCTGTCTTAACCCTTCTTCAAGTATTTATTGAGGCCTGTCATTGTGTCAGAAACCATGCTAAATATCTGGAATGCAAAGAGTAGTTGGACACACTTCTCTTCCTTAAGAAGCTTGTGATGTGGTAACAAAAACAGTTGAAGCCAAATAACCAGTGCAAAAGGAGGTGATATACGACTACAACCATGCATACACACACTACGTATCTATTACATGTTCTCGGTATGAAGAAGGGATGTCTAAACTTGGATGGCTGGGTGTTGAGGGAGTGCTGATCTGCAGGTGGACACAGGAAAGGGGATTGCATATAGAGACTGCCGTGTGAAAAGCTTGGAGGTGTGAGGCAGCACCACGTCAGCACCACGTGTCTGACAACCTACGTGGCCCAAAGACCCGGGGGAGGCTGGTCACGGGAAGGGGGTTGGCTGGAGCATGTGCTCCCTCTTCTTCGTCCTGATAGTTCTGCTTCTCCTAAGCTACTACTTCTCCATTGCCCCAGTTCCAGGGCAATCATCTTTTTCAGCCTGCTGTGGTCTTCTTCACTGGCCAGCCACATTTCCTTCTTTTCTTCCTAGTGTCTTCCACTTGTTCCTCCTCTGTACTATTTACTATTCCCCTGCAAATCTCCTATTATTTTCTGGTAAGCCTTCCCCACTGCTCTCACCAATTCTGCACAGAGCCTCCTGGGTCATCCCCTTGACCCTATCAGCCTTCTTAAACTTTCTGATAGCTAAACATCTCCAGGTCAGCATGATGCCGAGTTCTGCTTTGTGTACTTGACTAAGGACAAGTGCTTATTTGTATTCAACAATGATTCATTCTTGTACTTTCTTCCTAATGTTTTACTCTAATCAAGAGGACACAGCAAGGGGGTCCTATGGCAGAGGCATCCATTAGACATGACTATGCTCTTCTGGTTCCTGGAATCTTACAGGGTCAAGTGCCTCTTGCTTAAATACGGAATCTGTCAAGTGAATAATGTGGTCCCTCTTGGTCAAAGCACTTCTTAGATCCTGCCCATAGTGACATGGGTGCTTCATTTCAGACACAGGAAACCACACGCCTCGGCTCGGGGATTATAAAACAAATGCATCTGGCCCTGATGTTCTCTCTGCTAAGGTGCAATCTCGTCCAAGTCATGACCAAAATAAGAATCTTGTGGAATTAACGGAGAGTAGGAAGAGAAGTGATGAGGTGGCAGAGAAGGGAGAGAGACAGAGGGACATAATGATCTGGGAAAAAAAGGGGGTGAGGATTAGGGATCCAAGGAAAACCAATTTATGCCAAGGAGATGTCTCTAGTGGAGAAAAGCTTACTCCCCTCCTTTAATGCCTCACTCCTGCCAAAACCCAGTCTGGAATAATAAGAAACATGATGTTTGTTGGGAATTGTGTGGGGGTAGTATATGGGCCCCACCTTCCAGTGTGATGGCTCTACAGGTTGCAGGCCCAGAAGACTGGGCTAGCTAACCAAGGATGGTCTTGATACCCTCCTCAGTCAGGGCCCCGTATCAGAGCGCTGCAATGTCAGGCTTTCTAAAAAGGTGCCATGTTAGAAACCTGTGTTTAATAACTTTCATTTTAATTTTTGTCAAACTTTTAAAAAACTTAATTGAAAAGATCTCATGCTATGTTGTCTAGGCTGGCCTTGAACTCCTGGCTTCAAGCAATCATCTCACCGTGGCTTCAGAGTAGCTGGGACCATAGGCCCATGTGACTGCACCCAGCTTTGACCTAGTTTTTAATAAATAATTGTATCACCACCATTATCAAAACTCAGCCCTAGAAATTCAAGTTTCCCTTTTTTATATTAAAGTTTTTTTTTTTTTTGCTGTTTTTGACCGGGGCTGGGTTTGAACCCGCCACCTCCAGCATATGGGTCCGGCGCCCTACTGCTTTGAGCCACAGGTGCTGCAAAGCAGATGATTATATTAAACTTTTTTTTGTTTGTTTGTTTGTTTTTGCAAGTTTCCCTTTTTTAGTTGGTTTCCCAAAGTACTTTGCTAACATTATGAAAATAACTTTTTTTTTTAATGGGTGTTAAGAGGGCAATGAAGGGGTGGTCTCCCAGCGGCAAGAAGAGGCCCTGGGGAGTGGTGGAGGGATTCCCAGCCTTAAGCTGAGAACTCACGCAGCCTCAGCCCCCTAGCGGCACTCTAGGGTCTGCCCTGTTTCTGCTTTTCCTTGACTCTCAACCCCATTCCACCTCCCACCCTCACCTCTGCTTTTCCCAGGAGCAACAAAGCCCTCAGCTACCGAGCAAGAGCTAATGAGCTCGCTTAGGTACTGGAGCTGGGGGATTGTCTACAACCGCAGAGTATGACCCCCACATTCAGCCTGTCAAATGCTTCGTGGGTATTCACAATCTCTGATTTGTCTTTGCTTTTGCCTTAGCCATGGAATAAATGCCCCAAATGTAGCGTCAGTGTAGAGAGTGGATTCCTCCCAAGGCGGAAGCCCCACCCGAATCTCTGCAAATGGGAGGGCCCAGTGCCTTGCTGAGGAAATGCCTCTGTTCCCAGCAAGTTTGTTGACCAAGCCTTTTGTTATTATTATTATTCTGTAAGGTCTGCAGCCCAGTGCAGCCCTTTGGGAGGTGAAATCTTATTCTTGAATTTCTAATTAATACTCCTTCTTACCTTCTAGGGGGCCTTCTCGGGAGGCCCAGGTGAACAGCCAGCCTCTGCGTGAACATTGCTTGGAAATGTTCTGATCCCAGGACTGCCTTTGCTCACGTAGTGATGAGCTCAATAATGCAAAGTGCTGCTTCATCCAGGACACTGCCCCTCCTCACCTGGGGCAGAAACTGAAGGGACAGCTGGGAGCCATGGAAAGGAGGTGAAGACACCTGGGGCAGCCGTGTTGATTTTCCTGACACCTCCCCGCTTCCAGGGCTC
This sequence comes from Perodicticus potto, assembly GCA_963574655.1. Lineage (NCBI taxonomy): Eukaryota > Metazoa > Chordata > Mammalia > Primates > Lorisidae > Perodicticus > Perodicticus potto. The sequence continues at coordinate 39,296 of CAUYRH010143358.1, read as the reverse complement.
TGGTAAGTAATGAAATTCCCTGCACCGCCCAGCTGCCCAGTGTGAGGGGTTGAGGGGCAGCTGTGGTCTCATGAATCTTTCTTGCATAAACCTCATTAAATTTCAGCTTTCTCTGAGTAAACAGCAAACGGGAAATGAGGGGTGCCCGCCTGGAGATGCTGAGGTTAAACACTGAGCAATAAAGCCGCTCACCTGCTTCAGATTTTGCTTTGTTGTCTCTTTGGCTTTCAATGAAGACTCATGTGCACCTAACACTAGTCAACAGGACAGAGCACGGGGCCGGGAATGTGGGTGGGCAGTTAGGTGTGAAGGTCTAGGGAGGGAGCACAGAGGGCAGGTCTTGGCTTCTTCTCTACTATGACCTGAGACGGTTTGAAGCGGGTCATGAGGAGCCACTGGCGGGCAAGGCTGCCCCTCGGTCTTTCAGCTTTCCTTTGAAGCAGGGTTTCACACTTGGCCTGCAAGTAACAGGTCACAAGAGACAGACCACATTGCTAAGGTGTGGTCAAGGAGGGCAGGCTGACTCCTGCCAGCACCATCATCTTTGCAGGATGACAGCTGGAGCATCTTATCCTGGACCCGAAGCTGCTTTCCAGTGTCTGAGGCAGAGCTGAAAGCAGGTATCAAAATCCCCAGCTATGAGATGTATGACAAGTAATTTCCTGTAACATTTATAATGGAACTTGTTGATTGCTTACTTAAAAAGATGACATGTTTTCTATATTGTCCCTAGAATCTTCCCCCTGGAATTTACCTGCATTTGGATATGCTTCCTGAGTAGGAGGGTGGTTGTTATAACCAGCATGGTGGGTTTATGACACACTGAGTGTCAGCCCTGAGCAGTGATGTCTGCTAATCCAACATAGGCATTTCACCATCCACCGTTAGGATTCTGAAAAGGAGAAAAAAAAACACCAACGAATGCAACCAGATGGGCAAAGGCTGAAGACAGTAATGGGATTCCCCCTCTCATACCAGTTCTGACCCATAGGGCTGCCTGTGCAGGAGTGCTCTGGTCTGGGTCGGCTTGTCAACAAGAGCACCACTGTCTGTAGGTGACGTCGACCTTTGGTGAGGGTGGTGAAGGCCCACAGCACTTGCCATCAGTGAACTGCAGAACAGAATTCTGCCTGAAATGTTCTCTTGAGTGCAATTCCAAGGCTGGATCTGGAAGGAGCAAATAAGGACTCCACAATCTATTGGTGACGTTTGCCGTAGGAGAGGGTGGTGTTCGCCTGGTGTTCGCCCTTGTGTATTAGACAGACTACAGGGTGGAGATTCATAACCAACTCCATTCCCACTTGCCCTAGTCCCTTGAACTGCTCACCCGGGAAGAATCAAGCAGCAGGGACAGTTCCAAGTGTTCATTTCTGTTTCCACTGTCTGGGAGGAAGACTTTTTATGCTCTCCTGTCTGCTTTGCCACTGTGGCAGGCACGAGTACCTCCCAGGCCACAGGGGAAGTTCCTTCCACCACCTCTCCCTCCCTGCCTCTTGTGGTTTTTACTTTTGTTGTAATTAAAGCTTGGGAACAGACTTGTCTCCTGCTGAATTAAAAAAAAGAATCTCTTATATCAGTATAATCCTGAGGAAAGTTTACTAGTGACACTGGTGACAGTTGGAAAAGATGCGTTGGTTTTTATATATATCACACACAAATTATATGCTCATATTTTAGCTCCAAACTTTCTTTGCTTTAAACATCCAGACAAAGAAAAGCACAGGGAGTGATAGATTGCTTCAAATACTCAAGAACCTCCAAATCCCTCACTAGATGAAAAGCAAATTAAGGATTCTTGACAGGTTAAAATCAAGTGTTTGGGATTTCCCCACTGGAGCAAACGAATTTCCAGTTTAATAACTTTGTTAGAATCCCCCCTGCTATTCTATGCTGTGAGCCTTTCAACTCCATGAGCTTATTCCTAGTATATGTCATGAGTTTTAAATATGACAGTGGCTTTTAATTAAATCCTTGTTTATCATACAGTTAATAGGCTAAGACTAATGACCAAAGGAAAAATAGGCTTTCAGTCATTTTTTTCATTTATTATATGATATTGGAGAAAAACAGCCAAGTGATTTACCCAAGGGCGAGTTAGTATAGGTGCCATTTCCCCTATTTGTTCTCCTATAGGAGTTCCAGAATGATTTGAGACAGCCCATCACTTGGCCTGGGTACATCAAGAAATTACTATAGATCTGTCTGCAGGAGCTTAGAGAGTCAACATCTCCCTTTAGTGAAGAGCAGCTGCTGGGTCTGGGCACACAGCCATCTGCAATGTGATCCTTAAAATTTGAGGTGACTAATGTTCAGGGTCACCTTGCTCTCTTTTCTCTCCTTCGGTGGTGGTCAGAGAATCCCAGTGTTTCCTCTGGGAACTTGGAGCCGGTGCCTGCTGAATGCACACTCGAGGCTACTTTACCTGGCTCTGTGTCCGGTGCCCTCTCTCATCTCCCTCCTCCCCCACATTTCTAAATGCCAAAGAGGATTTGGAAAGTTGGGAAGCCTGGGTTCTCCTCTCTGCAGGGATGCTGTGTGGCTTTGGGACAGTCACTCGATCACTTTGTACTTCATTTTTCCCCATCTATAAAAGAGGGATAATTATAATATTCTCTGAATTACTAAAATGAGGTGTTCTGACAGTCAGTTACAGAAGTAAATGTTTAAAATGGAAAGAAGGAACCATGAGCCTCTGACTGTCCGAGGATGTATGTGGACATACTTTCCTGAGTCCTGGGAAGGAAGGTGCCACATGGATACGAGATGGATTGTTGGGGTGTTCGTTGTCTTTACCTTGGGGCACATAGAAAACTCAATGCCTCTAAGGCACTCTGGTGAGAATGCACTAGACATTCAGCTTCCAAATTGACCATCATGGCCGTCAAAATGGTTCTAATTCTCCTTCCTTAATCCACGGTCACGTAGGAGGTTGATTTGGTCCTGAGTTCTGAAGCCTCTAGATGGAGAGGTCCTAAGTGGGCAGTCCTCCGGATTCCATGGACAGAATTAAACAGTTCTGTGAACTTAGATGGGAAAAAGTGACATCTTTATTTTTATTTTTATTTTTTTTGAGACAGAGTCTCAAGCTGTCACCCTGGGTACAGTGTCATGGCGTCACAGCTCACAGCAACCTCCAACTCTTGGGCTTAAGTGATTCTCTTGCCTCAGCTTCCCAAGTAGCTGGGACTACAGGCGCCCACCACAAATGCCCAGCTATTTTTTCGTCATAGTTGTCATTGCTGTTTGGCAGGCTCGGACTGGATTTGAACCCGCCAGCTCTGGTGTATGTGTCTGGCACCCTAGCCGCTGAGCTACAGGTGCTGAGCCTACGTCTTTATTTTTTACTGGACTGTAACTGAGATTAAGAATTTCCTGTAATTATAAATGTAGGCAACAAATCACAACAGTCTTAGTGGTACCTGTCTCTTTCTTACTACCAGAAATTAAAGCTGCTGTAGTTTTACACATTAGTATTGTTGTACAAACCTTAAAATATCATTTACACTGATCACTGCTTTGAAATTGAAAAAGTTATTAGACCAGCTGCTGGATCTGGTTGAGTTAATAAAGAAGCACATGTATAATACTATATCACACATTTGGTTACAAATATTCTTCTGTTTCAATATAATTTGTTTTCTTTGAAACCATATGTAGTTGGCTATTCTGCAAGTGGTCATTAGAGTACAAGGCAGAGAAAGATTGAGGCTGCCCACTTGGGTCTATCTGCTGCCTCCTTAATAGCAGGAGGCAGAGCCTAGGCCTCCCAGTCAGAAGCCTGGGCCTTAGCCCTGGGTCCACCTCTTAGGGACTGGGGAGTCACTTAGCATCTGTGGGTTTCCATTTCCCCCCTGTCAACAGGAGATGACAATAATTTCCCATATGGTTGATGGGGAGATTAAATGAAATAACATGTGTCTGGATGCTTTGTAAACTGTAAAGTGCTATGCAAATACTACGTATTAATATTCAGTGGTTCCAGGCACTTCTTTTACTTAGAATTTCCAGCATGCATCAAGCCAGTAATGAGGGGAAATGAAAAGAAAAAAAAAAAAAAGAAAGAAAGAGAGAAAAGAAAACAATCTGGAGGCCAGATGCTTTGTGTGCAAGAAGTTGGGGGAGAAAAGTACATTTGTAGCTTGAATTATGGAACATTCAGGGGTATGGTTAAGAATATAATGGAACCAGATAGAGCTGGGTAAAAATTCCTCCTCTGTCACATACCAATTGAGTGTCTCAGGAAAAATTTTAAAACTCTTGGAACTTCAGTCTGTTCATCTGGAAAACAAGGATACTAGCTACCTCATAGGGATGTTGTTAAAGATTAAATAATGCTTTTTCCTGTGCCACCATGTAGGGTTCAAGGTCGTGTTTGGATACTTTCCCAAACCCACTGTTTCTTAGCAATCTGGAATGGAGCAAATGAGGAAGAAACAGAGAGATGCCAGAGTTGTCTGTAGAATTTCCCCTTCAGTTGTAGGCCCAGCAGCTTTGTTTTCCAACAACATGTTTCAGGTAAGTTATACTAAGGGTATTCGTAGTGTGCTTGGAGGAGTTTAACCCTATTCTGGCCAGCTGTAGAGGACATGGCGCTCCCACAGTGCCTCTGATAACCTTACCGAACCCTGATCCATGGGGCTGTCCACTATGACAGCCATGTAAGCCTGTTTCATTTTAAATTAATTAAAATCAACCAAAATTAAACATTCCATCCCTTAGGTGCACTAGTTACACTGCAATTGCTCAGTAGTGACCATTCCCATCACTACACACATGTTCCTGGACAGTGCTGTGACCGGCTGTGAGGGCTGAGGTCTTCTCTAATGATGCAGCCTCGAATGTAGTAGGGTCATTTCTGCGGAGCAAAGTGACAATCAGGCTGGGATATACCTTCCCCCACAGCCAACACCCCCCAAAAACCTGACTCAGCAAGTTCCAGGCACGGAGAGGAAGGTGCCCTCTCAAGGACCCGAGGACAATGTCCGTGTCCCCGTGCAGAAGCTCCGGACCTTGTGAGGACTCACAAAGGATGGTTTCTGCAACACAAGGAGCGTTCTTGCTATTTACTCCTCTCCTTTCTCTCTTCCCACACATTTCTTCCTAATGTCTCTGATCATTCTCCTGCCTTGGAGCTTGGGCCACATCCTCTGTTATCTCATCTGCTTCTGGATTTCTGTAGTTAGAATTGAAATTAGGAAAGGATTGTAGGAAAGGTGGTGACTGCAGTGAGCTTTTTCTTGGTGCATGTCACAGCACAGGCCCCCCCCCCCCATTCAAGTCTTTACTTGGCTGAAGTTTCTCTTACCCTTTGTCAATAGTCATCCAAAACTATTCAATGGAAAACTCCAAAAATAAAAAAAGTTCTAAGTTTAAACCTTATGCTGTTCCGAGTTGTGTGATGAAGTCTCCTGCCATCCCTCGCCCTTATTCCCTGGATGTGAATCATCGCTCCATCCAGCGTCCCCGTCTGCCTACACTTCCGGCCTGTTAGTCACTTAGGAGTCATCTCAGTTATCAGATCAGCTGTCGCACGGCAGTGCTTGTGTTCAAGTCACCCTCATTTTACTTAGGAATGGCCCTGAAGTCCAAGTGTCATGATGTGATTTGGATATGCTGAAGAGAAGCTCTAAAGTGGCTTCTTTAAGTGAAGAGGTAAAAGTTCTTGATTTAAAGAGGAAAGAAAAAAATTGTATGTTGAGGTTGCTAGGATCTAAGGAAGGAAAGAACGAGCCTTCTATCTGTGTAACTGTGAAGAAGGAAAAAGAAATGGGTCCATAGGGTGTCCAGGAATCCCACGGTCTGTGGTTTCAGGCATCCAGATTGAAATTGAGGCCATTTCAGACACCCAGGATCTGAGGGCCTTGGAATGTATCCCCTGAGGACAAGGGGGGGTTACTGTGGGGAGAGTCTGGTATCTCCTCCCTTTGATATGGTGACATCATTAGTCTTAATTATAAATCACATTAAGCCAGTGGAATGGGAGTCACAGAACCAACATCCCTGATTTGACGGATTTCTCAGCAAAGATAATCATCCCTTCCCCCTCAGTTTCTCCTTTACCACGTGGTGATGCCACTCACCTGGGCCTATCACCAAGCAGAGGCCTCTAAAATCACTCTGACTTGCTAAGAAGCTTAAAATGTCTCTCACGATGCTTTCCACCTGCCTTCCTTGTCTCAACATACTCTCGGAAGAAATAACCTTCTCTCTCACTATCTCGTTTGTTCTCCAAAGCAAGGAACTAATTTCCATGCATTCTGAAGATATGTTTGTGGAATCAAGATACAGATCTTTGGAAGGGAGGAAGAAACTATAACCCAGGGAAATCTGTCTCCCGTTGCCTCATGAATATGAAGATGTATTAGTTAAGGTAATGCAAGCTGCTGTAACAGACCAACCCCAGATGTCAGTGGTTTAACACAATGGAAGTTTATTTTTTGCTCACATAAAGTCCCATCTTGTGTTTCATAGCAAGCTTTCCATGATAAAGTTGGCAGGCACAAAAGCACTTTCCTCAGTGTGTCTACATGCCACGTCTTCTAAAATCGGCCAGCAGATGGGATAAGAGAGAATGCAGCTGGTGGACAAGGGGTACCTGGGCCAGACTGCAAGTGGGGTAGCAGCTCTTCCTCCGTAGATGCCCAGTCTGCAGTCTGATCTGCCCCACGGGGACTTCTAGACACACTGGGGCCAAGTCCAGCTTTGATCCACACTACTCCTCTTTCCCCAGCACCAGGGATGGGAGGGCTTGTAAAGCTACCACCACCCTCAGTATCTGCTGTTTATTTAGACCAGAACTTCAGCTCTCAGCCAGATGGAGTTGACAAGATCCCTAACTGTTGACGCAGCTCCCCACCTCCACAAGGAAATCTGGGCTCAGGAGGGTGCCGAGGAGGCCTCATTCTAGGCCAAGCGCAGAGACCACATCCCAGATTTCCATTTCTCTGCCGATGAACAAATCGCTATGATCTGTCGGTTTGGAGGGATACCTTCTGTGAGCCACAGTACTTCCTCCAGAAAACCTATCCGTGACATCTTTGCTACTGCAGAAGGACCTTTTGTAAGACTGAGATGTGGGAACCTCGGGTAAGCCACCTCCTCCAATGGGTCTCAGCCCCAATGTTTCAGATCACATTCCCTCCCCCGGCTCGCTCGGCAGCGGTCTCTGGCCACTCCAGGTGATGTCAGCTCCAGCGAGAAAAACTAATTTTAATCTGAGGCCAAGTTAATACATAATTAAGAAAGTAAATATGTTTCCCCAGAAGCATACAGTTCTCGGTTGACTGTGCATTTTTTATGGTGTCTGTAAAGACAAAGACAAGCGTTTGTCAATACAGATACAGCTGCTCACTTGTTTGTGGAGTTTGTGACTAAATACAACAGCTTGTTTTTAAAAACCCAGCTTCTGCTGCCCAGCACGATCTATTTGGAGGGCGAGAGAGAAAAGAAGAAGAGTTTTAACTCAAAGCACCAAGCAGGGGGCACAACCCTGTGCTGGCTCTGAGTTCTTTTTTTCTTTTTGGCCGGGGCTGTGTTTGAACCCGCCACCGCTGGCATATGGGGCCGGTGCCCTACTCCTTTGAGCCACAGGCGCCGCCCCCTGAGTTCTTTTTGAATAGGAAGCTTGGTGAGAAAGACTCAGGATCCCAATTTTCCCCGAGGTGTGTTGCTTCTCCCTCCTTGTTACCTCGCCTCCATGTTGCCCTGAAGAAGCCCACAGACCCAGATGAATGAGCTTTCTCAGCTGCCTTCATAGTTAAAGCCACCAGCAGGACCTGCCCTTTCCCAGAGGCTGTGGTTTAACTCTTTGGCGGCCACCTGGTTCACGGTGCTGTAAACACACTGGCCTGTGGTTTTAGCAGGTGGTGCATAGGGAAGTGGCAGGGGCTGTGTCCCCAGAACGCGGGGTCCTTGTGTGCCCTCCTCCCTCTTCTTGAGGGCCAGGCGCTCTTCAGTCTGCTGCACTTAGCTCGAAATTCAGAGAAGGTCACTCTGGTCCCACTAAGCCCTTCAGTCATAATAGATATGGTTAGAATGATAGTCCAGAGGCCGTGGGTTGGGAAAACACATTTATTACAGAAGGCCCTGAGACTGCAGTAATTAAGTGACACAAATGAAGGTGAGTTAATGAAATCTCAGCTGGATTCAGTATGCCCAGCCACCACCCCTCCGAAAGTGAGTCTCCCAGACTCTCCCGCACAGTTTCTCCTGCAGGGAGGGAAGCGGGTGCCCAGCTTCGCCCCTTTTTGCCCGCAGACTCAGCTGGCAGCTTGTTCTGTAGCTCTGATCTGCTCTTTCCATGCTTCAGTCTCAGGGGTTGCCAGCTGCAGAATCCTGGTCTCCAGGATATTTTGAAGAACACGAGGTGATAGATTTTATTTTTTTAAGGTGATTTTTAAACTTAATTTTATTTTTTAAAAAGGCATCGAAATAAAAATAAAAAGCAAGAAAGATGACCGCAATGAAACAGTTTTATCATCCATTCATTCATTTCACAAAAGTGTATTGAGGGCGGCACCTGTGGCTCAAAGGAGTAGGGCGCTGGCCCCATATGCCAGAGGTGGTGGGTTCAAACCCAGCCCCAGCCAAAAACTAAAAAAAAAAAGTGTATTGAATGCTACCCCTATCAGGCCCCGAGACTGTCGCGGTCGATGGCGGTGGCAATAATGGTGATGGTAACAATGATAACTCTGCTCTCAATACTTTCCAGGCCCTGTTCTGAGTGTTTCATGTACAATCTCCCATTCAGCCTCACATAACCCAACACTTCACAAGACAAATAAACAGGGAAGACCCCGCTCATAAAGTGTGTGCAGCCCAGCAGGTGAGGCAGGACTTCTGCTGGGGACAGCCAGGGGCCAGGGCATTTGGGCCAGGGAAGGCCTGTAGAGAGGCTAGGGCTGAGCTAGGGGAAGGCTTCTCCACAGAAGGGGGATGGCTGGTGCTGTCTGCTCTGCTCCTTCCCCACTGCCCCTACTCTGTCAGTATCCCACTGCCCACCTTGGCCCCCGTGGTCCAGGTAACTCTGTAGCCGTGCTGGGGCCACTTTGGGCTGAGAATTCGACATGGAGACCAGGCAGATACCTGGAAGCTTCCTCGGGGCCTGCCGGGCCTAGCTAAGCATTGAGCATTCTGCGTGCGTCCTGATCTTGGAGCATTCTGATCTTTGCTGACACCAAGCCCACTTGCTTGCAGGTTTTTCTTTCTCCATGAGAGACTCTTAGTCTGGAGTCACAGATTCCTTCAGTATCTGAACTTGGGCTCTGGGAGGAGGGGGGAGGTCCAGGGTCCTCCTAGAGTTGTTTTATGTGCTCGTTATGAGGTTTTTCTAGGGAGAGTATTATAGCTGTCAGATTCCCTGAGGAGTTTGTGATCCCCTAAAACTTAAGATCCACTGGTCTGGGCTCTTTTTTTCTTTCTTTCTTTCTTTTTTTTTTTTTTCTGTGGTTTTTGGCTGGGGCTGGGTTTGAACCCACCACCTCTGGCATATGGGGCCGGTGCGCTACTCCTTTGAGCCACAGGTGCCACCCTGGGCTCTTATTTTCAAGGTTACAATTTTCATGGCCAATTGTTCCTCTCATTTTTCACTTCTTCCCAGTATTTCCAGGAACTCACAATAAGCATTTGCCTATTAAATCTCGTCCCCAACTTACCCTGAAAGCCCTTCACGATTCTGCATCAAATGTTTCCAAATGTTCACCCTGCACATTTATATTTTATTGTAGGAAAAGTCACATTATTTGAGGGCCCTTCTTCATGCAGGGCCCCATCAGTTTGGAAGAACAGCAAGGTTGCTGCCCACCTGCCTGATTCAGGCCTCCCAGTGTGGCTGGCCCTTGGGAACGACGGCAGCTAACATTGGTTGGGAGCTCGTCATAAGCCAGGCACTGTGCTAAGCACTTGTGTTGTCTGATTTAAACCTCCTAATAGTGCTTGCTGTGAGATAGACACAGGTATCATCCCAATTTTAAGATAAGAAAATGGGACATAAAGAGTGTGGCAAGGCTGGAAGTAATGGACCTGAAAGCCATGTTTGGGCCGTAGAATTTCGGCGCCTCACCTTAACCTCCTGCCAAGCCATATATTCATTCGTCTGTTCCCTCACCCCACCAGAGGAGGTCACTGCTCCACTTGCCACCTAACCTGGAATCAACAGCTGGGAGTCCAAATTATTTGAAGTCAGATCCCAAATCCTCACTGGAGTTCTTTTTGGACAAGAGCTGTTCCACAGAGGAAGTAGTGGTTTCTTAGTGAGAGGAATATTGAGGCTAAAAACTAGCGTCTTTCATGAAGAGGTGGTTTGAAAGGCCACGAAAAGTTCTGCTACCCACAAACCGTTCCCCAACCTCGAATGCCAATGTCTGAAATTCCAACAATAGAGATTCCTTCCTCTGGATTGGTGTTGTCCTCCCCTCCCCACAACGTGAATCTCTTACAAACATAAGAATCCCCGGAGCTTAGGCATCAGGGCTGCCCATGAGCTACAGCATGACCCCTGAAGGATCTGAGGGTAGGGGGTGTGCAAAGAGGGAGGAGAGGAGACAAAAGGACACTACTACGGCCAACAAGCAGCCCTGCGGACAGCCTTCTCTCCACCACAGAAGCAGGAGTTCTGGGCACTAGACTCATCATTGGGTCTCCGAGTACCAGACTCCCCAGTGCCCAGGCTGGTGCTTCTGCAGCTGAGCGAGAGGGAGGGACAGTCCAGCACTGTCCAGGCTCTTGACAGATTCCCTTGCTTTTCCCTTTTTTGTGAGATTGAGGAGCAAGTGACCTGTCTTGGTTATTACAGAGGCAGTGTTACCCTCAGGGGGCTACAATCCAAGTGGTCAGCTGCTAGCTTGAAGACAGAACCTAGTGACAGACATCAGCCTCTCCTTCGGACTTTTGTCTGAATGAGGCTCTGTTAGAGGCTGCACATGTCCCCCACTAAATTTATTAGGTGAAACCTTAACCCGCAGTACCTCAGAACATGACTGTACTTGGAGACAGGGCCTTTACAGAGGAAATTAAGTTAACATGAGACTGTTGGGACCAACCTGACCGGGAGCACAGAGAGACACCAGGAGCACAGAGGGAGACCACGTGCAAGGCAGGCCAGGAGGAAAGGTCTGCTGGCACCAGACTCCCAGAGCGTGAGAAAATAAATTGCTGTTGTCTAAGTTACTCAGTCTGTGGTATTTCGTTATGGCAGCCCAGCAGAGTAACAGGCTCCATGAGATTTAGAGCAGTAAAAAAAAAAGAAAGAAAAGAAAAGAGAAAGAAATTAAGAGCAGTGGTCTTCAAAATGAGATGGACCTATGTAATCTTTTGAGATAAAGAAAGAAAATATAGCATTTAGTTCTGTTAATTTTAATCTGATTTAATGCTAATTTTTATTTCTTGTGTATGCTTTAAAATATACATAGTAGGTGAATACGGTCAGACATACAAAAAAGTGTATAAACATGTAACATATTGGGGATATGCATTTAAACAAATTTGGCAGATAGGGTAAATAACAAATTTCTATATCCTAAAGATGAATGATTTCTCTTTTCATAATTATAAGTACCTTAAAGAGTTCATCATTAGTTCCCCAGTTTTCTAAAAATGTCTGGGGAGCTACACCTTGCCTCTATCAGGGAGATTTATGTTGTTGTTACTATAATTGTTATCTATGAGTGCTTGTGAGTAATGGCTCACAGAAATGTGTTCTATTGAACGCACTATAGGCAACAGAAAATCAATCCATTAAAAACCATGCTGTTCTTAAATTTCTGACTTTGGTTTCTCCCTTTTTTCTTTTGCTCTTGCAGAAGAGACTCAACTTTTTTGGATCCCAAAGTTGCCAAAATTATTAAGCACTAATAATATTAGGGAAAGGCATTTGGCGGATCTCTGAAATTTCCCTCTCTGTTCCCACCCAGTTGTATTTAGGCCCAAATTCTGAATTTGACGTTGAAGAGCCTCATCAGACTGAGGGATGTGGGTGTCATTAATCCCTGCTTTCAACCCTAGGGGCTCTGCTCATGACCTCCTGAAAGCCTGTCAACAAAGAAGTTTAGTGTTGGATGGCGCCTGTGGCTCAGTGGGTAGGGCACCGGCCCCATACACTGAGGACGGTGGGTTTGAACCTGGCCCCGGCCAAACTGCAACAACAACAAAAAGAAGTTTACTGTATACATCCCAATTTTTTAAAAGTAATTGTGGACCTGAGACCCTGGAGCCCCAAAGTAAGTGTGTTGGGCCCCGTGAACCTCTGGAGCAGTGGTCCTAATGCTGCAGCCCTTTAATATAGTTCCTGTGGGTTGCGACCCACAGGTTGAGGACCACTGCTCTGGAGGGTCATGATGCACTTCAAGCCTCACAGCATGTTGGCCTTTGTTTTGTGATTATGTGGGACCCATTTACCTCCATTTCGAGGGGGGAAGATTCTCTACTGGGATTCCAAAGTGGGCCAGTCTGACCTTGTTTAGCTAAGCTCAGACCCACTTAATGGTTTGCATTTAGGCAGGGTTCAAAAACCTCTTGGGACTGACTTTCCCTGGTAGACATTGGTGAAATGCGAGAAAATATTTCTGGTGATCCTGCATCGAATTATGCCAGCAGAATGTTTGAAGTGGAAAAAGTCAATGCTATGGTAGCCACATTAAAAATGTCTCTGTGGCTGAGTGGGCAATCTTCTTTCATTGTTTAATGTGCCTACAGGGCCTAGGAGAGTCACAAATCTGCATGAAGGGGAATGCTGCTCTTGAAATAGCTGGCAGATATACAGCTTCCCTTACTCCTGGTGAGGGGGTGGTGCAGCCTGTGCTTGGAGTCATTATGACCCATGTCCTAAATTACCATTACAGTGCCTGGGAGTCACCATGACCCATGTCCTAAATAGGCACCCCTTTGACAGGAGCATAAGCAGAATTGGCTCCCCAAGTGCAAGTTCCTTCTGAGACCAATCAAGCCATCTCTAGTTTGGCATCTCTATAGTGAAATAATGAGACATAATGTCATCTGGGAACAATATCGGTTATTACACTTGGAGCCATGTAAAAGGCCTTATAGCCATGCTCAGACCACACATACTTAGATTTGCTCCTTAGCTTTCTGAAATAAATGGAATGTGACCGTGCAGCTGGAAAAAAAAAAAAAGAAGAAGAAGAAGAAGGTACTCCGCTGGCAGACGGCTCTGTTGTGGAATACCAACTCTTCTTTTTACAGGTGTGAGGTATTAGGCAAGTAATAAAATTTCTCTGCGTCTCAATTTGCTCATCTGAAATGGAGATAATAAGACCTACTCTATGGGGGTTATTGTGGGGAGGGTTAAATAAAATGATGCATTATGCAAAGCACACAATGCATACTCAATTGTGTCAGCTCCCTCCCTATCCTTCTCAGCAAGGTAGAAAGCTGACATGCTTGGTTATTATATTGTTTCTATTTGCAGTCATCAATAATAGTTACACTTCCCTTTGTATGTAGCCTGACATTACTAAAGCTGACTTTGGCTTCTTTTCCTCAATAGTGTTAATTAATTCAATTTCTTATTCAGTCATTCAGCAAGCATGTAATTTCCTGGAGCCACACAGGTGCTGGGGACATAAGGTTGGGCACATTAGACTTTGCTGTCCTCACAGAGTGTCTGGTAAATGATCAAGTTAGACAAGGCCCCAAGTCTTGTCCTGTTCTGCCGTCACCTGTCAGGTAGCCAGAGGAAGCCTCCTCAGAGGCAGGGATATTTGAATGAGAACTGAAGGAAATGTGCATTTTGGCTATATTCCCTCCTTCTGTTGACTTCATGACCAATGATGGACATTTGTAAATTGGCTGGAAAGGAGTACTCAAGGCTTATCAGACAGAAAGCAACCCACAAACTTGGCTTTGTTCTTTCCATTCTCTAACCATCTGAGTTAGCCCGCCATGTCCTCAGACTCAAGTTTGAAGTGGAATTACAAGGTAGGACTCGACAAAGCACAGAGTTTGGCAACTGATGATACATGAAATTGGCATTTGTGTTTTGCACACATCAAAGGCTTAAGATTTTGCAAACTGCTTGACTCAGAAATTCCACTTCTGGCAAATTATACTAAGGAACTAATAACATATTTGTATGCAGATTTGACTACAGGATGTTGTTTGCCAAATTGTTATAGCATAAAATTTGAAACAATCTTGACCCTCCAAAATACTGGATCAGGGAAATAAATCCTGTAAATGGATTCAGAGGAATAATATGCAACTATACAAATTAATATTGTAGAAAATAAGTATTAACATGGAAAGATGTTTGTATGAAAAACAGGAATTTAGAAAATAGTCTAAGCAGTGTGACTTTAATATTTTTTCTTGGGAAAAATCTGGAAAAAATATTTACAAATATATAAAGGTAGTATTAGTAATCATTTCTGGGCTGTAAATTTAAGAATGATTTTTATTGCTTTTTTGGGTTATCTTTTAGTTTTTTTCCCCAGTTGCTATAGATTCTTTCTAAGGAAAAAGTACAAAAAATAGAACTTTCATGTGAAAAGATAGTCAGCACCCTTAGTCATTAGTAAAATGCAAACCAAAACACAATGAAGTCCCACTTCATATCCACTAGGATAGCTATTATATAATATATAGATGATAACAAATATTCCAAGAGGATGTGAAGTATATACCGTGGGATGTGGGTTATACATTGCTGATGCAGCCACTTTGGAGATGAGAGTCCCTCAACAAGTTAAACATGGGCTTCACAAAGGTTCCACCACTGCTGCTGGAGCCCTGAGACTCCACCACTGTCTTTGGGTCCACAGCTCTTCCCTTGAGGCTTCTCCACTGCTGCAGCATTCCAAAGCTCTTCCCCCAAGGCTTCAGAACTACCATTGGGCCCCTGGATCTGGCTCTGAGGTTTTCCACTGCCATAAAGCACTATGACCTCACCACCACCCCCAAGGCTCCTACTGGCTGCTAGGTGGGAACGTCCCCCATAGTCCAATGCTCCATGAGGGACTCACCAGCTTTGAGTAGGGATCACACCTGGACCTAGTTCCAGAAAACACTTATAGCCCAGACACCCACAACCAGTGCCTAGATAGGCTCACCCATTTGCCACTGTCAACTCCAGGGGGAAACCCAGGTAGAGTAATCCCCCATAATGCCAGCCTTCATAGAGGGGATCTAGCCCCACCCCCAGCACAAGCTTCCACCAGTGGCCTAGGGAGCAACCCACCACTCTGTATAAAGATCATCCACCACCATCTTGAAGTGTGACAATCACAGGGGACTAGGTAAAAACAGAACAGCTGCATTACATGCACACAGTGGGCCTGTACTTCCCCTTTTCATACTACACAAAGGTGACATTCTTCTCACTGAGTAGGAGAGTTCCCACCAAAGTAGAAGAGGTATGATGCAAACCTAACAATCCAAACAGAGAGAATATGATTCAGATGAGAAGAAACCATCAAAAGAACTCTAGCAACATGAAAAAACAAAATAGTTTGATACCCTCAAGGAATCATAATGGATTCTACAGCAATAGACCCCAACTAAAAGGAAACTGTCAAAATGTCAGATACAGAATTCAGAATATGGATGGCAGATGGAAAATAAGATGAGTTAGAGTAAAGAGAAAGTTGAAAACCAACAAAAAGCCAAATGAAAAATTTTACAGTATCAGTGAAAAAGTCTCTAAAGAGCTAGACCAGTGGTTCTCAACCTGTGCATCATGAAAGGTTGTATTAAAGGGCTGCGGCATTAGGAAGGTTGAGAACCACTGAGCTAGAAAATGTAAAGGATACAATAGAACTTAAATGAAAGAGTCATTTAGGAATTTCAAAATACACCATAAATCTTCAAAAACAGGCAATACCAAGCAGAAGAAAGAATCTCAGAGCTTGAAGACAAAGATCCTGAATTAACACAGTCAATCAAAGACACCTTAAAAAGAATAAAAAATGAACAATCATTCAGAGAAAATATGAGACTATATGAAGTGAACTAATAAATGAAATATAGGTATCTCTGAGGGAAAAGAAAAGAAAAAGCACAAAGTATGGAAAATCTATTTGAGGGAAATATTGAGGAAAATTTCCCTGGTATCTCCAGAGACTCAGATATTCAGATAGAAGATGGCCATTGCATACTAGGAAGACTTACGGCAAATCAAACATCTCCAAGACACGTAGTCATCAACTTGGCCAAAGTTAAAATGAAGGAGAAAATTCCACATGCTGCAAGAAGAAGCAACAACTAACCCACCAAGGGATTGGGGCGCCATTTTTAGTCTTCTTAAACAAAATAACTTCCAGCCAAGAAATTTGTATCCTGCAAAACTAAGTTGCATAGGTGGCGCCTGTAGCTCAAAGGAGTAGGGCACCAGACCCATATGTCAGATGTGGCAGGTTCAAACCCAGCCCTGGCCAAAACCTGCAAAAATAAATAAATAAATAAATAAATAAACCCACTAAGTTGCATAAATAATGGAGGAAAAAAGACTTTTCCAGACATACAAATGCTAAGACAATTTGTCACTACTAGACCTGTCCTACAAGAAATGCTCAAAAGTACATTATACAGGCAATAGCACAATAGATACCCACTAGTGTAGAAACACCTACAGGTTGTAGCTCATAACTCTTATAAAACAATAGCACAAGAGCAAAAATGAAATATATGGTATGACACAACATGATGAACAGAACAGGATCCCACATACTAATACTAATACTCACCGTGAACAATCTGAATGCCCCACTTAAAAGGCTGAATGGAAGGAAAAACACAACTCAATAATCTGCTGTCTCCAGGAAACACATCTAACCCACAAAGAATCAATACACTAAAGATGAAAGAATGGAAAAAAATATTCCATGCAAATGAAAACCTAAAGAGAGTAGGTGTAGTCATTCTCATATCAGACAAAATAGATTTTAAATCAATCATGCTAAAAACAAAACAGACAAAGATCATCATTATATAATGGTAAAGGGAGCAATTCAACAAGAAGACATACCAATCCTAAACATAGAGACACCTGACACAGGAGCCCTCAGATTCATAAAGCAAATCCTAATAGATTTAAGCAAAGAGATAAACGGCAGCATCATAATTGATGGGGACTTCAACACCACAGTGTTAGAAATGGACAGATCATTAAAGTAGAAAATCAATAAAGCAATACCAGACTTTAATAAGACTCTAAAATAAATAGACCTAATAGACATTTACAGAACATTCTATCCAAAACCCATTGAATATACATTATTCTCAATGGCACATGGGACGTTCTCCAAGATTGATTACATCTTAGGCCACAAAATATGTCTCAGCAAATTAAAAAATTGAAATAATACCATGTATCCTCTCAGATCTTGGTGAAATAAAACTAGAAATCTTTTCCCAGGGAAGCACTAAAATTTATACAAAGTAATGAAATTTAATAACCTGCTGCTAAATGATCCTT
This sequence comes from Perodicticus potto, assembly GCA_963574655.1. NCBI lineage: Eukaryota > Metazoa > Chordata > Mammalia > Primates > Lorisidae > Perodicticus > Perodicticus potto. Next base: position 21,871 of record CAUYRH010143358.1, on the reverse strand, counting down.
GGGTCAGTGATGAAATCAAGATGGAAATCAAAACATATTTCAAATTGAGTGAAAAAGGATACCAGCTTTCAAAATTTTTGGGAGTAAAAGCAATTCGAAAAGGTAAGTTCATAGTCTTAAACACCCACATTGAAGAAACCAGAATCATCACAAATTAACAAGTTAACAACACATCTCAAGGAACTAGAAGAAGAAGAGCAAATCAAACCTGGAGCCAGCATAAGAAAAGACATAACAAAGCTCAGGGCAGAACTAAATAAAATGGAAACCAAGAAAACAACACAAAGGATCAATGAAACAAAAAGTTTATTCTTTAAAAGGATATGCAAAATCAATAGACCTCCAGCTAGATTAACCATAAATAAAAGAAGAAGGACCCAAATAAGCTCAATCAGAAATGGAAAAGGAGATATTGCAATTGATACCACAGAACTATAAAATATCCACAAATACTATTAAAATCTCTGTGCATGTAAACTAGAAGATGAAGAGGAAATGGATAATTTCCTGGAAACACACAACTGCTCAAGAGTCAATCAGAGGAAGTAAAAATTCTGAATAGACCAATAATGAGCAGTGGGATTGAAACAGTAATCCAAAATAAAAAAAGCCCCAGACCAGATAGATTCACAGCTGATTTCTACCAGACCTACAAAGAGGAACTGGAACCTATCCTGCAGAAATTATTCCATAATAAGCAAGGAGGGAATCCTCCCTAACTCAGTCTATTAAGCCAGTATCACCTGGATACCAAAGCCAAGAAAGGAAAAAACAAAACAATAAAAATTACAGACCAATATTCCTTATGAATATGTAGTATAGAAGCAGAAATTTTCAACACAATACAGGAAACTAAATTCAACAGCACATCTAAAAGATAATTCACCGTGATCAAGTGAGTTTTATCTCAGGAATGTAAGGATGGTTCAACATACACAAATCAATAAGTATGATTCACCACACAAATGGAAACAAAACCAGAGATCACATGATTATCACAATAGATGAAGAAAAAGCATTTGATTAAATCTAGCATCCATTCATGATAAGAACCCTCAATAGACAAGGTATAGAAGGACTATATATCAAAATCCTAAAAAGCCCTGTATGACAAACCCACAGCTAACTTCATACTGAATGGGGGAAAGGTGAAAGCACTTCCCCTAAGGACTGGAACAAGACAAGGGTGCTCGCTATCACCACTTCTATTCAACATAGTACTAGAAGACTTAGCCAGAGCAACCAGGCAAGAGAAAGAAATAACGAGTATTTATATAGTCTTGATAGAGGAGGTCAAGCTATTGCTTTTTGCTGACAATATGATCTTAAATCTAGAAAATCCCAATGACTTTACCAAAAGACTTCTAGAATTGATAAATTCAGCAAGTCTCAGGTTACAACATCCATGTGAACAAATAAGTAGCATTTCTATATACTAATAACAGTTAAGCTGAGTATCAAAGCAAAGACTGAAGACCATTCATAATAGATAGAAAGAAAATAAAATATGTAGGAATATACAAAGAAAATAAAATACTTAGGCATATGCTATGTATTTAACCAAGGAGGTGAAAGATCTTGACAACATGAGCTATGAAACACAAAGGAAAGAAATCACTGAAGACACAAACAAATGGGAAAACATCCCATGCTCATGAATTGGAAGAATCAACATTGTTGATGTCGAAAATAATTTACAGATTCAACACAATCCACATCAAAATACCAATGTCATATGTCACAGATCTAAAAATAATAATTCAATGCTTCACTTGGATCCAAAAAAGAGTCCAAATAGGCAAAGCAATCTTCAGAGAAGAGAATAAAATCTGGTGGCATCACATTACCTGACTTTAGGTTACACTACAAGGCTATAGTAACCAAAACAGCAGGGTACTGGTATAAAAGTAGAGACATAGGACAATGGAACAGAATAGAGAATTTAGATACAAAACTATCTACCTTCAACCAAGTGATCTGTGACAAAGCAGACAACAATATGTATGTTAGGGAAAAAAAGCCCCATTCAATAAATGGTGTTGGGAAAACTGGATAGCCACAGGCAAAAGAATAAATCAGGACCCCGATCTCTCCATACACAAAAATTAATTTAAGACAGAAAAAAGATTAAAATGTAAGGCATAAAACCATAAAAATTCTAGAAGAAAACATACAGAAAACTCTTCTAGACATTGTTCTATGGAAAGAGTTTATGACCAAGACCCCAAAGGCAAATATAGCAACAACAAAAATAAGTAAATGGGATTTGGTTAAATTAAATAGTTCTTAGACAGCAAAGGAAATGATCAACAGAGTAAACAGATGAACTACAGAATGGGAAAAAATATTTGCAAAGTGTATAGCTGACAAAGGGCTAACTTCTAGAATCTACAAACAACCCAAAGGAATCAGGAAGAAAACAAACAACCCTATGAAAAAGTGGTCAAAAGACATGAATAGTAGTTTTTCTTTTTTCTTTTTTTTCTTTGTAGAGACAGAGTCTCACTTTATCGCCCTTGGTAGAGTGCCATGGCATCACACAGCTCACAGCAACCTCCAACTCCTGGGCTTAGGCAATTCTCTTGCCTCAGACTCCTGAGTAGCTGGGACCGAGGCTCCTGCCACAATGCCCAGCTATTTTTTTGTTGCAGTTTGGCCGGGGCTGGGTTTGAACCTGCCACCTTCAGTATATGGGGCCAGCGTTCTACCCACTGAGCAACAGGCACCACCCTGAATAGTAGTTTTTCCAAAGAACATAGACAAATGGCCAAGAAACATATGAAGAAATGGTCAACATCACTAATCATCAGGGAAATGCAAATTAAAACCACAATTATAATATCAACTTATGACTGTCATAATGGCCATCACCAAAAAGTAAAAACAACTATAGATGCTTGGGTGGAGGCAGAGAGAGAGGACTGCTTATACACTATTGGTGGTACTGAAAATTAATACAACTTCTATGGAAAACAATAGGGCAATTCTTCAAAGAAATAAATGTAGCATTACCATTTGATCCAGCAATCTCACAATGGACTATCTACCCAAATAAAAAGAAGTCATTTTATCAAAAAGCCACCTATTCTTAAATGTTTATTGCAGCATAATGCATAATTACAAAAGATGTGGAATCAACCTAAGTGCCCATCAATTCATGAGTGGATTATGAAATAGACACACACACACATGCCATGGAGTACTACTTAGCCATAAAAAGGAATGAAATAATGTCTTTTGCAGCAACTTGGGTTGAATTGTTCACCATTTATCCTAAATGAAGTATCTTAGCAATGGAAAAACAAACACTGCATGTATTTTCTAATAAGTGGGAGCTAATTGCTGGGCACACATAGGCACACAGAGATGTAAAGGTCACTAGAAATCAAGGAGAGGTAACAACTTACCTATTGGATATAACGAGCACTATTCAGGTGATGGGCACACTAGAATCCCCAATGAAAGTATTATAAAGGTAGCCATGTAACCAAAACATTTGTATCACCTTAATATTGTGCAAAACATGTTAAACATGGAGTTATCACTTGTCTGAGAAATTTTACTCCTAGTTATATATTCAAAGGAAATGAAAACATGCATCTGTACAAAAACTTGTATACAAATATCACAACAGAATTATTCATAATAGCGGAAAAGTAGAAACGATCAATTGTCCATGAGCTGATGAATGGAGAAACAAAATGTGGTATATCCATATAACAGACCATAAAAATAACATAGTAAACACATGGATGAAACTTGAAAACATCTGGGGAAGTGAAAGAAGACAGACATAAAAGGCCCCATATCGTGTGATTCTGTTGATATAAATGTCAAGAATAGGTGAATCCATAGAGATGGGAGGAAAATAACTTAGTGATTGCCAGGGGCTTGGGGTAGTGAGAATGGGGAATGACCGTTAATGTGTACAGAATTTCTTTTGGGGGTGATGACAATATTGTTGAGTTAGATGGCAGTGATTTGTGAATATACTAAAAACTACTGGATTGTATACTTACAAACAAGCAAACAACCCCCAAAGTAGCCATTCCTCTCTGCCATTAACCTTTTCATACATCGCAGAGCCACTGTCAAGGTCCCCCCAGAAGCCTGAGACACCCCCCTCCAAAGCCCTTCCCTGTCTTTCAGAAACACAGGAAGTACCAGGCACGCATGTACGAACCCTGTCTTTTCATTTTGTGTATTTGATGCTTTGACATTTTGAGGCTTTGCTGACCCCAGAGGGTACTACTCTCCCAGGTCCACTGAGAGCCAGTATGCCTTCCATATGCAAACTAACGTATACAGAACCCAGGTCTCAACCTCCTCATCTGTCTCTCACTTTCTGGGTCAGTATCCCCCTGCCCTAATTGCCAGGTACCAAAAAACTAGGGAGAGCACCTGTGCCTTGCAGCCTGCTGAAACTATTCAAACTAACTAATCCCAAACTGGCTTGCCTCAACTTGCCTGCCCACACAACCTGTGGTGTTCTCCTTGAGGCCTTGCATGGGTACTGGGATCTATAACAAACTTCTTCCTTTGGGTAAATACCTAGCAGTGGGATTCCTGGATCAAATGATAGGTCTACTTTCAGTCCTTGGAGGAATCTCCATACTTCTTTCCATAGAGGCTGTACTAGTTTGCAGTCCCACCAACAGTGTATGAGTGTTCCTTTCTCTCTGCATCCACACCAGCATTTGCTGCTTTGGGACTTTATGACGTGAGCCATTCTCATTGGGGTTAGGTGCACCAGAAAGAAAAGAAGACATTTTATCATAAAGACACCTGCACTTGAATGTTTATAACAGTACAGTTCACAATTGCAAAGTTGTGGAAACAACCCAAGTGCCCTGCAATACACAAATGGATTAATAAATTATGGTACATGTATACTTGGAATATTGTTTAGCCATAAAAAGATGGAGGTCTAGTATCCTTTGTAATAAACTGAATGGAGACCATTGAGGACCATTTTCTTAAGTGAATATGGCAAGAACAGAAACACAAACACCACATGTACTTAATACTAAATTTGGAATGAGTTGATCAACACCTATATGCCCATATGGAAGCAAAAATCAGTGAAATTCGAGAAGGGAGGAGGGGGAAAAAGGGATAGGTCAATTACCATCCAACAGGTATATTGCACACTTTCTGGATGAAGGAACAACTTTACCCTTGCAAAAGCAAACTATGTAAACAAAACATATTCACCCCCATAATAATCTGAAGAACAAACAAACAAACAAACCATCCTATCGGTCATTTCCATGCCTATGTGTTTCACTATACTTGATTAAAACAAATTTTGGGTACTCTTTTTTAGTATATGTGCTGCCAAAGCAAGCACAAATCTTGGGTACTCCTAAAACAATGCACTCTTGGAAAATTGTCAAATTCAGGCTGACACATTGCCAGAAGTCATGTGGCAATGCATCTGTGCCTCTGTGGGGGAAGTAGCAGAAAAGGCAATAATAGATAATCGTCTGAATCTCCCTCCAGGACTCCTTGATCTCGCAGTTATGAACTGATTCTTCAAAACCACTTTGTCCACACATAGCTATTGTAAGTTTTTACCCCTTTATAGGTTACTCATAGAATCTCAGGCATTAGCTTTCCAACCCAATTTTTCTGCCGCCCTCATACTCCCTAGCTCTTATTTTGGGTGGGAAAGAAGTTGGTGGATTACTTGCAATTTTCTTACAATTTTAAAAGAGAAAAACATAAATATGGACTCACTTAATGATTTTAGTATCTATTTTAGGTTATATAAAGTAATTAAAGTGTTTATTTTTGTTTACATTTTTTTTGAGGATGATACTTCTAGAAGCAATCTCCAGGGTGAAGTCCAGGCTTCCTCTTGCATGACTCATGGTAGAAAATAGTTTCTCTCTTTCCACCTTTCTCATATCTTTTGCTGCAAACCATGTTATCCTTTGCTGATTTTTTTTCACTATAAAATGCATCTTTCCAGTTAGCCTTTCCTCAGTGTCTGAAGATGATGGTCTTCCCCTCTTTCTTCAATGTCTGTTCCTCATGTTGCTCATTAGCTGAGTGATGAGATTTCTCCTGTAAGAAAGGTGTGTCTGCACTTTTTCTCCACTCACCTTATTTATTCAGTAAAGGATGTAGCTGTTCACAACTGAAACTTCCATCAGCCACAAGAATAACTTTTTCCACCATTTGTAAGACCTTCTTGTAAATCCACAACATCCACAATACTGATCAGCTCTGCCCACTCTTCCCAGAAACTGTGTGTATTCTAAAATAACTGTTGGTTCTTCGAATTGAACAGGCTGTTGCTTCCTATAACTAGCCATCAACTGTGTTTGAGGGCCAAGGAAAGGCCTCAGCATTGTCACTAACCTCTTGTCAAAATGAGAGGCACATCATTTCAATATTCACGTTGATAGGCTCATAATTCATATTCCTGAAATTTCTTTTTTTTCAGATCACTTGGAAAATCCTTCCTAGAAGCTGTAACTGATTCTGTTATACATACTTTCATTTTCTGCAATTCCCAAGCAAGCTGAGGGCTAGCGCAGAAGCTGTCAGTGTAGATGTGATAGCCTGGACCACTTGTATGTGCTTGAAAACCTTATGCCAAATTTATCACTATTAGAGATGTAAGTGGCAAATTGGGACGAATAAGGCTTTCTGTTGTCTTATAATAAGGAATGTGAGAAAACACATAATCATTTTCTGAAACACACAGGCAAAAAATCTATAGGCCCCATTTTTGCAGGCTTCTTCAGATTGTAGCACTAGAATTGAATCCTTCCTTTGAAACTTACTGTGCTTTCAGCAGTAGCCACATTTATTCCCAGTACATAAAGTGTTTGCATTTATTGTCAATATACTCACTAATATTCTTCACCTTGCTCCCTTGGGTACTCACACTCCCTTGAGCTATGACAGTAGGAACTAAGTGCAGCATCCAAAATATTTGGGGAAAAAAGACAAAAGAAAACATCCTCGAAGAACAGGGGTTAATCCAGCCAATCTTCTGTAATATAGCCATCTAATTGTGCCTTCAAATTCAGTGTGATGTTCAGTATTAACCAAAGAACACCTTTATTTCTTGTGACAAAACATCCTTCCATGAGTGCCATTCTGAGTATTTCCTTAGTGGAGTCACCTTCTGTATTTTTTCTGCCGCATACATATTTGAAGGAAGGATTCAATTCAAGTGCTACAATCCAAAGAAGTCTGCAAAAATGGGGCCTCTGGATTTTTTGCCTGTGTGTTTCAAAAATGATTATGTGTTTTCTCACATTCTCTATTACAAGACAACAACAGAAAGTCTTATTTGTCCCGATTTGCCATTTACATGTCTAATATTTGTTGGAATTTCACCAATAAGATCAACTGAGAAAAAGTGGGAAACACTCGAGTTCAGTGTTTGGCTGAGCACTTTGAGGAAGGGTGAATCTCCGTTGTGTGAGAGAGTATGGGAACTTTTTAAGATCACCGTCACCATTATGACAAACCTTCCAGCTACTTGTTACAGGTTGTGTATTATTGTCACTTTCTTCTTCATCACTAGCTTTGGAGTCACTGGAACAAATATCATGGCATACAGGAAGAGTTTCTTCATGCTCATTTTATCACTGAACTCTACTCTCACTGTCCCCAAAAGTTCACGTTGCAATATTGCCATTTATACAACTTCTCCCTGCTATTTTTCTGTAAGCACAACTGCACAAATGCAACGCAGGATCATCTCTTCACATCAGAACACATGGCCTGCCAAGAAACAGAAAAAGTACAACCTGGTGCTATCTGTCGGTTACAGTCTGCACTACATGAGGGAAAGCGTCAGATACGTGTCTACAGCGGAGTGGCTGAGAAAACTCAACAATAACAAAAAAATGTGTCGGGTGTCTTCCGACATCAAGGCAGAACAGGAAAAGCATTATGTCAGACGAGGTCCCACATAAGGTCAGAAAGGGTGCCCAGTGACACATAGCAGGGTTGTTTCCTGAAATAATGTCATTATGTTTTGTTATAACTTTGATAAGAAAAAAAGATTGGCTTTTTTGGTATACTGTTTCACTTAAAGTCACAGTTTGTGATGTTAAGTAAGGACTTACTGTGTCTGTGTTTGGAGTATGAGATTCCTTATTTGTAAAATGAAGATAACAACTATTTCGTAGAAATTGTGTGAATAGTAACAAGATAATACATCTCAAGCCATGACATGTACAGAAGGAAGGAAAGACAATGTCCTAAACTCATAGGACCTTGTTAGGAAATTGAGATTCTATTTCATATACGCTCCTTTGAAAAAAAAGATGAAGAAAGTACAATCTTATTTCAAAGGATTAGTGTAGCCTCATCACTTTCCTTCTAAATAACATTTCTCCTTCTGGTTTTATTTTGGATCCACTGTTAATGTACATTAATTTGTAATTTCCCTTCAGCCACTCTCCAGTAGTGCAATATTGGTTCTTTGTTTTAGGGATATTTCATTTCCTCAATCATGTTAAATCAAACAAACCTCCCATACCAGCAAACAGAAAGGAGCAGCTCTGGGCCTCTGAACTAATTTGCACTGGCAAAACTGATCGGGTCTCCCTCCAGTGTCTTAATTAGGAGTCTTAATCCCTTTGATTTAAAACCAGAAGAAATACAGGACACAGTAGGAAATTCTGAGCGTATTTATTCAATACAGACAAATAGGGTTTAGAAAGTTCACTTAATATACACTGTCAACAGAAATATATGTCCCTTTCTTTCTAATAATTCTTCCAGGATAAAGTACGGCTCACATTCAGATCCGAATCGTCAGTTTTCATGTTCTCTTTCATTTAAAGAGACAGTTATTTCAAACCTACTCTGTGTTTCCGGAGATTTTTGACTGGTTCGCTTTAATTTCTCTTGTGACATAAGGAGAAAGCGGCTCAGAAAATATATGCAATATCGTTCATGTTGAATTTTTAAACCATGATGAATGGGTTTAGGTGGATAGAGGCTGAATGTGAGAAAATGGAAACAGAATAACAATGATTATGAACTATCTCTGCAGACTTGGGACAGGTCTTCAGTACAGATGCTAAAATGCCTTGGGGTTTGGCATAAGGCGAGTTCTTCTTGAGCCCTAAGGTGGTTACTTTTGGAAACAAAGTGCACTGAAACGGGCCTCCGAGGGCTTGGTGACATGTTCATTGCAGAATGGGGGGCGCTCAGATTGGCACAATGATATCACTGATGACACAGTCAGTTTAGGATTCTGCATAGCTTGCTTTTTATAGGACTCTGCATGGAGGCATTTATTAAAAATTAGGTGAAGGAATGAATGCCTGAGTGAACCCAAATACTTTGAAAAGGATTATGTGAATGAGATTCCCTGGCTGTGTGGATCCAGTGCACGGCCCAGTCTGTCAGGCCATTTTCTCCTCCAGAAATGTGGCCAGATCCTCAGAAGCCTCAGCCTGTTCAAAAGAGCACCCATAATTTTGGATGATTCTCAGCACTGAATCCAGTGATAGTCACTCATGTAGTTATTCGTAGGGTGCTCTAGAAGAGCCTCAACTTTGGTCTCATAATCATATTTAATAACCCATGCAACTGGTGCATCCTACCTGGGCTCAAGTTCACATGTCTTTTTTCATGCCAAAGTGCAGTCTTTTCAGATCTAGTCAGTCATAAGTGGGAGTTTAGCTGAACTTAGTCTGTGTTAACAAGTCTTTCAAGAATTAGTTTGGCCTGGCTCAGCACTTATAGCTTAGCAGCTAGGGCGCCAGCCACATATACCGGAGCTGGTAGGTTCGTACCCAGCCTGGGCCTGCCAAACAACAATGACAACTACAACTCCCCACTCGCCTAAAAAACAAAAATAGCTGGGCATTGTTGTGGGTGCCTGTAGTCCCAGCTACTTGGGAGGCTGAGGCAAGAGAATTGCTTAAGCCTGATAGTTTGAAGTTGCTGTGAGCTGTGATGCCACGGCACTCTACCAAGGGCAACAAAATGAGACTTTGTCTCAAAAAAAAAAAAAAAGAAAAAAGAAAAAAAAAGAATCAGTTTGGTCACTTTCGAGAACATGGGAACTAACTAGGCAAAACACAAAAAATAAAATAAAAACAAAACTTAACCCCAGGATTTAAAATCTTCTCTTTCATATGTGAAACAATAAGCTGACATGCTATTTTTTGCATTTTAAAGCCACTAATGTACCTTTTATTTCATCTTATTCTTACAGTACTCCTGTGAAGGTGATGGGCCATATTTCTATTTTACAGAAAAACAAAGCGAAAACTGACCAAGAAGAAAGTTAAATAACCTGTCGAGGGAAATACAGAGGCAGAGTTAGAGTCTGGGCTTTCTGCTATCTGACTTCCGGACTCTGCAGGATTTAGAAGGAACTGACTGAGTGTAACTGAGCATTTCTGAAAGATGGACGGGTCATGTTGAAAGACATTAATTCTCTGAAATATCTTAAACATCCACCCTGCAGTTTTGTTTACAACGTTAAGTTGCACTGTCCGTTAAGATAAGATATGCTTGAGAAAAATACACTTCAACAATTCACATTCCATCCAAATTATCAGTAATTCTGAAATTAGTATGATCTAGGCTAATAAGATTTGATTGCTTACCGCTCCTTGGCACATAACTGTTGTACACAATCTAAAGCCTGATACTACACAATTATCCTATAAAGTGGTCATTTTTGTGGCTTCCAGAAGTGCTGCTCGGCTGTTTCAAATGGGTCAAAGCAGGACAAGACAGAAGAGCCTCATGTAGCTGTGGTTATCATCACCCCGGAGAAACAGGGAGGGCTGAAATGGTTTTGATGCTGACAAGTCCCTTCCCCAGTTTCCCCAAAGATGCCATTGATTAGTCTGCTGCAGACTCCAATTGGGGAAGAGATGAGCTGCACAAGCATATGAAACAATTACAGATCAGCACACCCTGCCGGCTGTCAGCAGAGGAAACTGCAAGGGCTGCTGAATAATTATGGTTTGAACTATTGACTGGGACCATGGAAGAGTTTCATCCAAATGCTTTTAATTTGCCAAACAGAGGGAAGTGTGCTGCAGAGAAGTTGCTTCCAATAACAGCATTTCTCCCTCTGCTAATTAAGGTGAGAGCTTAACAAGGTGGTGGGGATTGTTTTAAAATCTTGTCACGTAAAATCAATGACCATTTAAAAGGTGGTGAATGAGAGATGAAGGGTTTGTCTTAAATGGCTTAAAACAAGTTTTTGGGGAAGGGCATGGGTTAAGAATCCAAAACTTTCACTAGCCTCATGTTATGCTTGTCTGAGAGATGATGAACATGACTACCTGACTGGAAGGGGTTTATGATTTTTAAAAACATTATTATTACTTGAAGTTCATAGTTTATTAGATTTCCTTAGTTTTTACCTAATGTCCTTTCTCTGTTCCAGGATTCACTCAGGACACCACAGCGTATTCGTTATGAGTACCCTTTAGCTCTTCTTGGCTGTGACAGTTTCTTAGACTTCTGTTGTTTTTGAGACAACCTTTATAGTTTTGAGGAGTACTTGGCAGGTGTATTGCTACTGAAATTTTTCTGATGTTTTTCTCAAGATTATACTAATAAAAAGCACAAGATAAAGTTGACATAAGAAAATTGAGGAGGCAAAATTAACCAGGTATTAACAAGTGTGTGTAATAAGTCCCCCTTCCCAAACATACACCCCCAACACACACTTTGTGTGCTCCAAAGTGCCTAGTATTGGGCTTGAACATAGTGGGAATCCAATATTGGGATGTGTGAACAGAGCCATGGTGGGATAAGATTTTTTTCTGCTGCTACCATCCCTACTATTCTTATGTAATTCTATGTTAATATCACTTTAAGTCTTTGAAAGGTCATTAATCAACTTTTTAATCACAATACAATAAAATTCATGCTGACAATATGAATCTCAACTCTTGCTTTAAGCACCTCACATAAAACCCTACAGGCTTAATTGGCCATAATTGTCAGAAGACCCCAGTACTGGTGGGTTTTTAAGATGTGCACAAACCCTTCTCAGAAGTTACAATATATTACCCTGATCTGCTAAGACAACTGCAACTATTTGTACCCAGCAAGAAAACCTCTTGATCTTTAAAAACTGTCAGATATTCCATAAGGTGAAGTGTCATCATAAAAAAAAAAAAAAAAACATTAAATAAACTGGAGTTGCTTAACCCAGAGAAGAAAAGGCTATAGATGACCCAATAATTATATATCTTCTAGAATTGTGGAAGATTGGAAAGAATCACACACTTGGGTTCTAGTCCTGACTCTGCCACAAACTAGCTGTTTGCCCATGGGAAAATTACTTGACCCCTCTGTGCCTCAGTTTCCCATCTGGAAAATGAGTAAAGCAGCTCAGCTGGCAGGGCTGTGGCAGGTACACAGGGAGCCACGTGCTTGTCCAGGTCCTGGCGCAGACTGGGTGACTCAATAAAATTTAGTTTCCACCTCACCGCCTACATGATCTTACCTAGGATAAGAGCAAAACCACTTAATATTTTTATGAGACTTTATAGCTTAGAAGGCATTTTCTCATAAATTAGGGTGACAAACCACTGTCCTAGCCCTTTGAAGCCCAAATAAGAGAAAACAGATGTTAATTTAAGTCATAGTAAAGAAGCAAAGGACATTTTGGCCGTGGAGATAATAAAACTCAGAACAAGTTACTTGGGGGCTGTGGACTCTGTCCTTGGGGAAGTGTCAAAAGGGAGAAAGTGGCTGAGCACACACAGCCTCAACCTCACCACCACCTAATAGCCATCAAATTCCTGACTGACAGTAATAGTACGTATTGTGAAGATCTGGGATGCGTGGAAGACAGATGATTTACTTTTTATCCTCTGGACACTCCAAACCCACACCCTGTTTTTAGTAATCTTCCCAAGTTCTTCTTCCCAAAGCCATAGTTTCCTGGGGCTAAATTTGTGTGGTATAATAAATAATAGCTCTTAATGTGTACCCTAGTATATAAGAAACATCTTGCTTCTATAGTCTTTCAAAAATAAATTTGAATCCACCTCTGATCCTTTTAGCTTGTGAGAAACTCACTGTCAGTCATTTACGGGCAGCTCCCAGCTTGCACCAAGTTCCGGGTCTCACTTGTTGTCAACCCCTGGAAAGGCTCTCTGGTCCTGCCGAGACCTCCAGGCTCGTAATCACTGCGCCAACCACCCACATTGCAGTTGCCTGTTCAGGTGTCTGTCTCCTCTTCTAAAGAGACAGCAGCTTGAGGGCAGGAGCTGTGTCATTTATCATTTTATCCCTAGAACAGTGTATCGGCTGTTTTGTAGCAGGAGTGTAGTGAATACATAAATGTTTTCTTTGTAGCACCATCTTGGTCTGTGGTGTGCCACTGTAACAAAACCTCACAGATGGAGTAATTTATAAATTACAGTTCTGGAGGCTGGGAAGTCCAATATCATGGTGCCAGCCAGTTTGGCAATTCCGATTCCACAGTGGTGCCTTCAACTCTGCGCTTCCTCTGGAGGGGAGCAAGTCCTCATCTTTGCATAGCAGAAGGTAGAAGGGAAAAGAGGCAAAAGGAGGCTGAACTTGTGCTTTTCATGGGAGAAAGGAAAGAGCCATCATCGTTTAATCACTTCTTAAAGGCCCTCTTTCATTTGTTTGTTTAATTATTTACTTACTTGAGACAGAGTCTCACTCTGTGCTCTGGGTAGAGTGCTGTGCTGTCACAACTCACAGCAAACTCAAACTCTTGGGCTAGAGAAATCCTCTTGCCTCAGCCTCCCACATAGCTGGGACTACCAGCGCCCCCCATAACACCTAGCTAGTTTTCCTATTTTTAGTAGAGACCGGGTCTCACTCTTGCAGGGATCCTCTGGCCCCAGCCTTCCAGAGTGCTAAGATTACAGGCATGACACCCAGTCTGAACCTACCACTTGATACTGTTGCAAAGGCAATTCAATTTCAACACACGTTTTGGAGCAGATCAACATTTCAACCATAGCAAGCATGTACATTAGATGATATTTTCCCCTCATGACTGTGAGCCCACTGGAGGAAAGGACTGTACTTCTACCTCTATTTTCTTAATGCCTATGGGCCTTAAATGCTCCTTGAGTACACGATTGAATAGAGCTTCCTACTGTGCATCGCAGTGTAGTGGTTTGTGGGTCTGCTACACTGTGCATTCCCCACGGGCAGGGCTCTGTCTTGGTCATCGTGAAAGACGCTGTTAATTGTTCTCACATCTGTTTTCTCCTTTGCAGAGCCCCTGAGTTTTTGCTGGGCACATGGCTGCCCCCAACAGAGACAATGCTTTCCGGGCTTTCTGGGTGTGTCATGTGACTAAGTTCTGGCCACAGGGATGCCAGTGGCGGGGATGGGCATGCAGTGAGCTGTGCACTTCCCACCCTTGCCCCCCTGCCAGTGGAGAGCATACACGATGGGAATTTCTCCTTGACCATGAGGGGAAGGGAACACTCTGGGAATAGCGGTGCAACAGGATAGGATAAGGCTGGGTTCCCAACCCTTTGCATCCTCCTCTTTGACCCTAGACTGTTGGATGCAAGAGATATAACTTACATCATGTTCAAGCCACTGTACTTGGTGACTCTGAGAGAGCAGCCCAGATTTATGCCAAATAATACTCTCATCTTGGTTCCCTTGTGGCCCCCACCCCAGTGCCAGACAGGAGCAGGCCACTATCCTACAGGGCCCTTCCTGAACTGTCCACCTCCACGTTTTCATCCTGCCACATAGGGCCCCCAGGGGAGGTCACGCGGAAGCTGGGAGGCTGCCCTCCTCTGCAGATCCAGCCTGAGTCAGCAGCAGTTTTCAGTTTAATGAGACGACACTAATGATTGTGCCTCCCCGGGACCAGCGGCCTGCCCTTCCTGGAGAACTATGGAAGGTCCTGGCGTTTATATCATCACTGATCTCTGAGGTCAGGGAAGGCAGGAGTCTCAGAAAGGGGCAGGACATACAGGACATGCATGTGCTGCCCTGGAGCCAAGCCTGAACTTCAGTGAAAGGGAGAGATCAGCACCTGGGCCTGCTTCTCTCTGGCAGGTGGCACTGAAAATGTCCCTTCTAAATCCCCGAGAGGGAAGGGGCCTGAGGGTGTGGTGTGACCTTCTCTCCCTGTGCCGCTCTTTCTCTCTACCCTCGTCCTCCCTTCCAGCTGCAATGACCTACAGTCCCTGCCAAACAAGCCTTCCTCTGCCACAGCCCCACTCCATTTATTTTCAGACTTTATGTGCTTTAAAATAGCCTTGCTGATAGGTGCCCAAACCCAGCAGACCTGAAAAGCGCTTACCAGGATGAAAAGAGTGAAGGACACTGGCTTCCCAGCGGGACTCAAGGCTCCCCTACCAGTCCCCTCTCTCTCCTAGAGCACGTCCCAAGGCACAGAGACCCCCAAATCTTTCCCAGCCAGTTCTACCCAACTTTCCCCATTAACACAAATTCCTATGAAAAGTTCATAAAGAGCTGATAGAAAGGATGGGCCCTGAGGGCTGCAAAATGGTCTGGCAAGAAAGAAAACTCCATTTTCACTGACCAGATGCTGAATTGAACCAGGTGCCCATGGGGTGGACTCACAGAATTTGGATTTGGACTGTGCTCCGGGGGCAGGGGAAGGTGACATTCTGCAGGGTGGTGGGTGGCAGCCAACCAAGCACCTGTTTCCTCAGCCTCTCTTCTCCTTCCCCGCCCCCCTCTGAGGTTTCAGATGCCCAGTAGGGACTATCTAAGGGTGTTCACACCTGGGGAGCTCTCAGCACAACTTGTGTGACAGACGGGCTAGCTGCTTCAACTTGTCCTAGAAAGAAGTGCTGCACACCTCATTGCTGAATGCCACTACAGTCACCTTCAAAGTGCTCCCCTTGGAAGTACACTGACTCCAGCACCTCGTCCACCCTTTAAAGCCATTTTGGAGCTCTTCTTCCGAAATGGTCACGTTGTCATACAAGGTCTGACAATTAAGGTAATGAACTCATCCTAGAAAAGGTGCTTTTGAAGGGTGAATGAGGCATTGGTGTCAGCATAACTTCCCAAGGGGAGTACTTGGAAGGCGACCAGAGTGATATTTGGCAATAAGTTGTGTGGCACTTTTTCTGGGATGAGCTGGGGAACTTAATTGTCTGATCTTCTATGCTCTCAGGAGACAGAAGTATACACAAATATAAAATATAGTCTCTGCCTTCCAGGAGAGTAAAGAAAACCTGCGGTACTTGGGTGTACCCTGCAGGGGCATCCGAGGCCTTCGTGGGTTACAGGAGGCTCTCTGGAGGAGGTGACCTGGAGGCTGAGACCGGGAGGCTGAATAGGAGCTGGCAGTTGAATGGTGGGTTGACCCTGGGACAAGATGCTCCATGTAGAGGGAAGGGCACATGCGAAGGCCCAGGGCTGAGAAGGAGTAGGCCGTGCAGGGTGGACATGAGGCTCAGTGCGGCTGCCGTGGGGGCCTGGGGCCAGGGAGATAGCTGGGAAGCAGAATGGTCCCAGGCACTGCAGGCCTTGCTAGCAGCTCTTGAAGAGCTGGGACTTCATGAGGACAGGCTTTGGTTTGGTCACCCCTGGATCCTTCATGGCTGGGTCGGTGAGTTGCACAGAGCAGACGCTCAGTACGCATCGGTGTTGAATAAATGGTAAGCATTGGACGAGTTTAAGCAGGAGCGTGACTTGCTGAACTCTGAATTAGATCACCACCCAGGCAGCACAGAGGGAAAGGATGGCAAGGCAGTGATGCAGGAGGCGGGGGCCAGGGGGCCAGGGAAGGGCAGTGGCAGAGGCCTGACACAGAGGGCAGGGGGCAGGGAGAAGACAGGCTTGGTGATGGGTTAACAGAGGGTGCCAGGAAGGAGGATTTAAGAGAAGATGGAGGGCCACTAGGTGTGACTCCTGCAAGCACTTCGTGGGCCGCAGACCCCAGCCCTGTGGCAGGGCAGCCCCTAGGCACAGCGCAGTCCACACCGCAAGTCCAAAGGCTGCCAAACGAGTGCTCCCGTGGCTCATGGGACACATGTTCTCCTCCCCCACTCCCTAGTTCCCTCCATGAGAGAGCTAGTGTCTTAAAATACTCCCGTAAAAATGACTTCTAATTCACTTGAACATATAATGTGAAACATTCGAGAACTCTGTGTGTGTGTTGGTGGGAGAGTTGGATCTAAACACAGGTTTCCATTTTTTCAAAGCTTCATATAGATGAGATGACCAAGTGCTGTCACGGCACTTTGTTGCTTCAGACTTTAAGACACTTACTGAACCCCTGTCACGTGCAGTAGAGAAGGAACCGTAACCAAGCACCTCCTCGTTTGCCAAGCTTCACGTTGGTCATGTTCCGTTCAGTTTCCCAGTAGTCCCATGAAGTGCCACTTGGATTTGGGAAGTGACTTGCCTAAAGCCACACAGCTGTCAGGTTGGAGCCAGAGTGCTGAACCAGTTGTCCTTCATCACACCCTGCTGTGGCAGTGCTGTCCCTCCAGAGAGGCATCAGGGTGTAGTGGGAAAATAGGGGAAGAATTCAAGTCACAAATAGGCTGGCAGTGAAGAAATCAGTTGCAGGAGGAGGTAGCATTGGCTTATGGAAAAAATCCAAGTTTTAGCATCAGCTAGACCAGGGCAGAAATTCTGGTTCTATCACTTGCAAGTTAAGTGGCTTTTTAGTCGGTTACCTAATCTCTTTGATGCACCATTCGCCGAAAGGAGAAACAACCACTTGCTGTGCAGGCAGGGAGGCTGGGATCATGAAAACTCATAGCGTGGTGCCTGGCTTCCAGAGTTATCTGCGCTGGACCTGATAGACAGGCGCCCTTTCTACAGTGGGAGATGAGGTCAGGGAAGGCATTCCCGGCTCATTAGAATGAGTAAAAAATGTTTCTAGGAAAGAAGGCAGAGTGGTGAGTCATTCAGGTTGATTGACTGTAGGAAAATGTGCAGGAGAGACAGAGGTTGTGATGGCAAGTTAGAGAATGAGGAGGACCTCAGAGGCCGTTGCTTCTGTCCACTCCCCACCCTGCGGTTCTCACCATCTCCTCCCCTACAGCCTGGCTGCCCTGCCATCCATCCTCCACACTGTAGCCTGGGTTTGCTTTTGGACTTCATTCAGCAGCCACAAAGAGCCCGGAAGGTCTTGAGCAGGGGGAATGCCTGGGTCGGCAGTGTGTTTAAGTTAGTTACCTTGTCCTGACAGCAAAGCTGTGTGATGAGGGTCACAGTGCCGCCCAGCTGCACAACCGCCTTGTTCTGGGCAGGCCGCCAGGGACTCTGTTCTACCTAAAAAGTACAGCTCTAACTGACTCGCAGGTGCTGTAACACTCAGCACCACGCGGCCCCTGCTGCTCAGCCCCATCTGCCTCACACGACGCCCTGGTCCCCAGACTGTATGCGAATCAGGCTTCTCCTCCTTTACTCCAGAGTACCCCAAGAGATGATAGGAGAGACAAAGACCCCAGGATCTGGGTAGGTAGCAGAAAGCAGATCCCCCACCCCCGACACACACACTATTTCTTTGGGGATTTAGGCTTTGTCTTAATTCATCCATGTGAATTTTGCTTTCTATTGCATAATATACATGCTTATCTTAATGTTAAAAATGCCTTTAATCTCCTCTCATGCAACTTATTTTATCAAAATATTTAAGCAAAATTAACACCCCTGAAAGATGCACTGTACTTACCTTTAGTGTGCCTTGACCCACAGCAGTGCATTCTGAGCACACAGATATCCAGGTTGGTAAGCACAGTCTCAAACATTAGCAGTGTCTTTTTGGTCCAGATTTCTTTCTGCTTAGGGTGACATTCTCTACTTGAGCTGGAGAATTCCTACCTATACTTCAAGACCCAGCTCAGATGCTGTCTCTTAATTTAAAAATAACCAGTGAACCAATGTGTTAACTCAATGAATTTTTGTTTTGTTTTGTTTGATTTCTGAGAAAGAGTCTTACTCTCTTGCCCTGGGCAGAGTGCCATGGCATCATAGCTCACAGCAACCTCAAACTTCGAGAAGCAATCCTCCTGTCTCAGCCTCCTGAATAGGTGGGTTACAGGAGCCTGCCACAACACCTGGCTAGCTTTTGTATTTTTAGTAGAGATGGGGTCTTACTCTTGCTTAGTCTGGTCTCGAACTCCTTGAGCTCAAACAATCTACCCTCCTCAGCCTCCCAGTGTGCTAGGGTTACAAGCATGAGCCACCACACCTGGCCATCACTGAAGCTTTTGAATCACATGTGCAGTTTCGTGGTGATGGTAATGAGATTCACTGAATCACAGTGCTCCTACAGCAGAATCACCAGGATGGCTTGAGTAAGGGCTCCAGCCACTACTCAGTCCAGGCTAAGGACGTTTGCATGAGATGGGTGCACCTTTCTTATATCCTAATTGAACATTCCTTTGCTGCTATTTATATATACCTAAAACCAGAAGCCAAGAGGAGGAGAGTATCTTTAAAATGCTTCAAGAGCAATCTGTGATTGAGATACTGTCCCCTTTCCATTCTGGGGGAGAAAAAGACTGTGGCTCTCTGTTAATTACACCAACTTCTTTGTGGGGAATTCTACTCAGCCTCCAGACCACCTCCGAGCTGCCCACATGTGCTCCCTGCAGAGAGCCAAGGACCCTGCTTGGAGGAAGCAGACTTGTCAGCTGCAGCCCTCCAGAATCCGCTCAGGGAAGCCCCTCCTTTTGGTCTGGCTTCCTTTTCTTTTTGTTTTCGAGAGTTTCCCAGATCTGGGATCTCAAGGCCTTGGACTCTGGGCCTCCCACACTTAGGAGCCCTATCGTTAGCTGTTGCAAACGAAGACCATTGGATTTCATCATGTTTTGACCTTGACCAGGTGTGTTGACTTAGGTTATCCAAACCTGGATTTCTAAAGGCTGTAGAGTCAAGTGTGTTTCTTGCTCCTGCCTCTGATTATTTATAAAGTTTAAACTCTGGTTTCTGGTAGCTCCTAACCTGGGAGGAGGTTGTGGCAGTCTTGTCTTTATCTTCTCCTTGGCCTGACTGCAGCTGCAAGAGACGAAAATAGGCTACTGAGACTTTGGAGCACAGAAAGAGTTGTTTTAGTCAGAGCAGTCAAACTGTAAGAATCTTTGCCCAGAAAGGAGGAAATAAATCAATGTTTTCTTAAGGAATAAAGACCAAACTCTTCTGGAAAAACAAAATGTGACTTTTAAATTATCAAAGCAGGCTTTAGTAATGACAGAGGGTATCTTTGCTATGTTAAAGATCAGATTTATTTGGCCATGACTAATTACTGATGCCTGGATATTTCTTTTTCTCTTGGCTATATCTCTTTCCCAGCTAACCCCAGGCACTTGCCTCCATCTTCATCTTCATTTCTGACTTTTGCCTCTGACATTATGTGGTCACTTCCATAGGAATAAAGTGGAGAGAAAGGAGGAAACAATGAAGGCCCATTTTCAAGACAAATTTCTTGTTTACATCATTAAGATGGGCTCTTAACCAACCAGCTGCTGTTCCTGATATCTGACTAATATGTAAATTTAACCCAGCCTGATGCTGCCAATAGGCAATAGCCTCATTGTTCCAGCTGAGGCCTCCAGACCTTTGGCTCCTGTGATCCAATTCACCAGCAAAAAGTGCGGTATGAGCTGGACTCCTTCCTCCACAGACCTCAGTGTTGGAAACCACACCAGTCTCAAAGCTTTCCTGCCATCAGGCCTTCAAAAAGATCTAAGTCAAAAGTAAATAAAGAAGGAAAAAAAAGAAAGCTCTACCCAGAGAGGATATGCAGCGGGAGACAATGGAGGGAAGGAGAGATGTTATTTTCCTTCTCTGCCTCCCAGGCTGCATCTCAGTGGACGACATCAGCAGCAGACACAGCAGAATTAGGGATGTGGGTAAATGTGCCTCTCTTTTCTTTAAAACAGTTTTTGTGGAAGTATAAAATGCATCCAGAAACATGCACAAAGCCCAAACATACAGCTGAAATGTACACGACACCCTCAGGTAACCAGCTCCCAGGCCAGGAGACAGAACATGACCAGCAGCCCAAGAACACTGAAGTCATTATCCCCACAACAGGCACCGCACTGACTTCTAATGCCGAGAATAGTTTTGCCCATTTTTGAGGTTCGCGTAAGGGTAATCCCACAGCATGTCCTCTTTGGCGTCCCCCTTCTTTTGCTCAACATTATACTGACAAGATTCACCCAAGCAGAGGTACTTGTTCATCTTCATTGCTGTATAATATTCAATTGTGTGAATATACCGTGATTTAGCCTGCTGTTGCTGGGCGTTTGGGAAATTTCCATTTGGAGCTATTATTTATATCTCAGCATTCCAGTTCATGTCTTTCTGTGAACTGACAGTGGGTGTGTGCCTCGGAGTAGCATGGTTGAGTCCTGGGACATGTATCCCTTCAGTAGCTGCAGTAGGTGCTGTCAAACGGTTTTCTGACATGTGTGAATTGTGCCAGTTCATAGCATCTGAGACTGCTGGTGGCTACATCCTTTGGTGTGATCAGGTGATCAGTCTCCTTTATTTTAGCCATTCCAATAGGGGTCGGTGGTCTTGCAGGTGGTTTCAGTTGGCATTCCTCCTCCTCAGCCCCATACTACTGATGGGAAGCACCTGTTCACATTATTGGCCATTTGGGGGCTATCTCCTGATGTGCCTGTTCAGGTGTTCGGCCTGTTTTCTAAGGGTTTTCTGTCCTTTTCTTATTGATTTGTGGGAGTACTCATATTCACCACTTTGTCCATCTTATAGCCATTTGGGGTCATTCAGTTTAGCAAGCACTCCCTGAGTATTGTTTTTTTTTTTTTTAAATACATGTATTTTATTATTCTTCATTACATTATTTCCCCCCCCACCCGTCCGTGATAAGACAGAATTGATTTACAGAAAAGAATACAGAAAACACCAAAGCTCCTGGTAGTGGGAGAGATTTCAA
>CAUYRH010143356.1:0-10731 GCA_963574655.1 Perodicticus potto | reverse complement strand
CAGCATTTATTAATGCCTGGTTTGTGGTGGGGTTCCCCTCGTCAACCGAGACCGACTTCCTGGTCTCTGTCAGGATTCTCTCTCCTCAGTTGTGAAAAGCACCTGTAGCACCTGCTGACAATCATCCCAAGTGGGCTGCTGGGTAAAGAGAATAGAATCTAACAAATCAATGAAGGCTGTAGGTTTTTCTGAGAACTTGGGGTTCTGCATTTTCCAGTTGTAGAGGTCACTAGTGGCAAAGTGCCGACAGTGAAGAGGCTGAGCCCCGTCCTCATCCGGGGATCCAACAGCCTGGAGTGGCAGGGCGGTTGAATTAGCTGTTGGGGGAAATTTACGGAGGGCCTGTTGCCTGGTGTGGGAGGGGCTACCCGTGAGCAGCCCCCACCCCCACCTCCCACCCCCGGGAGTTGATCAGTCTTGTTGTGGTGGATCTGTCAGGGGTTGATAAGGAGGAGGGAAAAAGAGTGTCTGGGTCCGTGCCACCCTGTAAGACTGGGTAGGGTGGTGTAGTGGCTTTGGTTGGTTCCTTTGGGTGGGCTTTCTCACGGACCATGAGGACCACACCTGGCTGTTCCTGTCTGGATGGTAGTATTGGTTTCAGCCAGGCGGGAGGGTCCTCCACCAGGTCCTGCCAAGTAGTGATGTAGGGAACCTGATCAGGGTGACTGGTATGTGGCCGGTACACAACATCTTTTACCTGAAAAATAATCGGGAGGTGGAAGGTCCCTTCTGGGGGGCCAGCCTACGTTGAAATGTATGCCACTCACTTCCACAGCAAGTTTCTAACCTGCCTTTCTTAACGAGTCCCAAATTTTGGGCCCTGCCCTTAAAGTGTTCTAGTATGAGAGACAAGAGAGTTGTTTGTGTTTGTCCCATCTCGTCTGTCCAAACAGTCCAACACAAGACAACACACACAGCACGCACAAGACTAACAGTACCAACCCTCCAGGTGTCCAGAGGCAAAACTGAAATCAGGACAACGGCCTTGAGCCGTTTCGCGGGAGCGACCTGCTATGTCCAGCCAAAGAAACCAAAGGGATCAAATTGCCTCCAGAATGGACTAGAATGTCTTCCAAGTCCCCAGGCCAGTGGCCCTCCAGTGCATCCGCCTAGACCTCACTGACGCTACCAAACCTCGGGCCCTGAACCTGAACACAAAAGAAAAACACAAAGAACACTTACCAGCTCCTTGGGTCGGAATCCTCAGGGGTCTTTGGAATCCCGGACGAGCCCCCAAATGTTATGCTCAAGTCGCTAAGTCCCCAAAGACCACCCATGAGCCAATTCCAATGCAAATGCAAAGAGCCTTTATTCAAGCTCAACCTCGGACCCTCAGATCTGCCTGGCACAGCAGGAGAGTTGCTGAGGGCCCCGAGCTTCCACACGCAAGGGTTTTTATTGTGGTTACAGCATGGGTGATGGGGATTTCCAAATGCTCGTCACCCTGATTGGGTGTTTCATTAACAAATAGGACCTGTCTGAATTCTATTGGGTGTGTTGGCCTTGGGCTTTTGGGTGCTTTCCCGCTTATAGCTGATTTGCTCTACCTAGGGGTGGGTTTTTCCAAGAGGCATCTGCGGTTTTTCCTGTAACTGGGCACAAAATGGCGTCCTGTATAAAATGGCGTCAGTTGGCTTATGGGCCTGTTGTCTCAATATGCATTGGAAACAATTTCTTAAAGTCCTTGGCTTAGACCAGACTTGCAGTCTCTCTGGTTTGTTCCAAATGGTTACCACAGAATGGTAGGAAGCAAAAGGGTGTGGAGATACAAAGGGGAAGCGATACTATTTTGGCTGGGGTTTTTTTTTTTTTTTGTAGCGACAAGAGTCTCACTTTATCACCCTTGGTAGAGTGCTGTGGCAACACACAGCTCACAGCAACTTCCAACTCTTGGACTTAGGCAATTGTCTTGCCTTAGCCTCCTGAGTAGCTGGGACTACAGGCACCCGCCACAATGCCTGGCTATTTTTCTATTTTGCAGTTTGGCCGAGGCCGGGTTTGAATCCGCCAACTTCAGTATATTGGGTCGGTGCCCTACTTGATGAGCCACAGGTGCTGCTCTTTTGGCTGATTTTTAATCTCGGAATTCTGTGCCTGAAAATCCTTTGGGGCCATTCCCTTGAAAAGACTGCTACAGTCATTTGGTGAACCTGACTGAAGTCAAAACATCCCTGGGACTGAGATAACAGAGCCTGATCCCTGTTGATACTTTAAGACAAATGTATCTAAATAACACTGTCCCAACAATCTCACAGAACTCTGTCTGGAGGTATGGACTTTTCCAGCATAACTAATGATTATTATGGAGTGCTTACTACAGGGTGGGCAATGCAATAAGGGTTTTACACACAAACTTACAATAATGACCTAGCACAGAGGCTCACACCTGTAATCCCAGCTACTCAGGAGGCTGAGGCAAGAGGATTGCCCAAGACCAAGAGTTTGAGGTTGCTGTGAGCTATGATGATGCTAGAGTACTCTACCCACGGTGACAGAGTGAGACTGTCTCCATAAAAAAAAGCTTACTGTAACCCAAAAAGGCGGCTATTATTATCATCTTTCGCAGATGAGAAAACTAAACCACTAAAGGGTTATGTAATTTAACAACAGTGAGAAAGCTAGTTGGAGTCTTGAAGACTCTTAACCAGACAATATCTGAAATAGCATAGCCATAAACATACTTTGCTATCTTAACCATCCTCCCCAAATGGCACAGCATAGCCATCTCAGGCCATGGCAACATAAATAGCAAGTCGTCAGTACAAAGAATTACTTTACCTCAATCTAATTTATTCAGTGATATAAGTATTTCCTGGGTACCTACTGCATCAGTATGTAAGGCCTCAGGGGAACAGCCATTTACTAGATAAGGCAATCTTTGCCCTCCTGCAGCTTACTTACATTACATACAGACATTGAGCCAAAAAATGCATATATAAATTAAGCTAGTTGACTAATCTTAGGGATGTGATGGCTTCCTAAGAAATTGAAATTTGAATGTGGGGTGCTCATACCTGTAATCCTAGCACTTTGGGAGGCTGAGGCACATGGATCCCTTGAGCTCAGGAGTTTGAGACAGCCTGAGCAAAACAGAGACCCTAACTCTACATTAAAAAAAAAAAAAAAAAAGCTCAAGCAGCTAAGGTGCCAGCCACATACACCTGAGTTGGCAGGTTAGAATCCACCCCGGGTCCGCCAAACAATGATGGCTGCAACCAAAAAAAAAAAAAAAATTGCCGGGCCTTGTGGCAGGTGCCTATAATCCCAGCTACTTAGGAGGTGGAGGTAGGAGAATCACTTGAGCCCAGGAGTTTGAGGTTGCTGTTAGCTGTTATGCCACAGCACTCTACCTAGCGTGACAGCTTGAGGCTGTCTCAAAAAAAAGAAAGGCTTGGCAATGGTAGCTCAAGTGGCTAAGGCACCAGCCACATACACCAAAGCTGGCAGTTCGAATCCAGCCCAGGCCTGCCAAACAACAATGACAATTACAACCCAAACATAGCTGGACCTAGTGGTGGGAGCCTGTAGTTCCAGTCACTTGGGAGGCTGAGGCAAGAGAACCACTTTAGCCCAGGAGTTGGAGGTTGCTGTGAACTGTGATGCCACAGGACAACTGCTTCAGGCTCTGTATCAAAAAATAAAACAAAACAAACGAACAAAAAAAGTAGGTGGGTATTGTGGCAGGCGCCTGTAGTCCCAGCTACTTAGGAAGAGAATCCACTTGAGCTCAAGAGTTTGAAGATGCTGTGAGCTATGACGCCATGGCACTCTACCCACGATGACAGAGTGAGACTCCTGTCTCAAAAACAAAAAATTGAAGTTTGAGCTATTATCTGATGAGTTGGCCGTTAACTAGGTGAAGGAAATCAAGCAACCTCCAGGCTAAGGGATTAGAATGTGTGAAATCCCAGAGGTAGATTTTGGGAAATTGCATAGATATTACATAGAGCTAGACAGGTAGGATAAGGCCATTACCTCAGGTTTCAAATACAAATGCAGAGGAACAGGCAGTCACTTGATACTTCAAATAAACTGGTGAATGCACATCCTGCTTAATACCATTCGAAATTTAAAAAAAATTGAAGAACTTGTTGAACCAGACATGCATTTTTGAAAAATCATTCTGGGCTCAGCACCCATAGCTCAGTGGTCAGGGTGCCGGCTATACTTACCAAGGCCTGTGGGTCTGAACCCGGCCCAAGCCTGCTGAAAACAATGACAACTGTAACAAAAAATAGCTGGGAGTAGTGGAGGGCACCTATAGTACCAGCTACTTGGAAAGCTAGAGAAGAGAATTGCTCAAGCCCAAGAGTTTGCAGTTGCTGCGCAATGTGACACCACAGCACTCTATCGAGGGTGAGAATGTGAGACTCTGTCTCAAAAAAAAAAAAAAAATCATCTACCATGAAGACAATAGAGGGGGCAAAGACAGAGAACAGTAGACAAACTGAACAGATAATTTAGATGGAAAAGAAGCAAGTCTTATTTGTTTGGGTATGGGAGATGAGAAAGAAGTGTAATGGGAAGAGGAGCACTGGAACACAATCAGTTGTGAAGACAAGACGTTTGGGTTGGTACAGAAGGATTTTAAAGTTAGTGGTACGGGTTTTGAGATTATGAGTTAATGAGAAATATACATGTTAATGAAGTAAGTGAAAGTTGAAAGAGAAAGTGATCAGCCTTAGCATCAATCCTTGTGAAACTTCAATCAAATATAGCAAAGGAGACCTACTTAGCAGAGGTAGGAGGGAAAAGACAAAAATATCTCCATAGTTGACAAGCTCCCTATGTTGACCAGTTTATTATACTCCCTTGGTGTTTTAACTTACAGAGGTCCTTCTGAATATATGTAGAGAGAAGACAGCACAGAAATTGTGTTGCCTTGAAGACCAAAAAACGCTTCAAGGACAAAGTGATCAACAGGGTCAAATCCTACCTAAAAGTAAAGATGAAGACAAAAGACTAAAAAAAATCTACAAGATTTATAAACACGGACATCATCATTGGTAATATTGAAAGTTGCTTCTAGTAAAGTGTGGGAAGTCTAGAGGTTGTCTAGAAAGTAGGGAGATAAAAAGTAATGCAAAAAAAATTTGGTTATAAAGAGACTGGAGAGAAACCAGGGTTAAAGTAGGTTTTTTGTTTTACTATGAGCAGGACTTGAACACAATCAGCAGGAAGATCATCTTAGGAAAAATGTGGTTGGAAAGACAAAGGGGGAATTAACCCATAGTGGAGGTTCCTAAAAGAATGGTAGCCAGACAAAATAAACTCCTACACAGTAACAGGAGATATGGAATGGCTGGTCACAGATTTCATTATCTGAAGACTCCAGTTTTGTCTGTGACAAGGTCACGTGTCCAGGGTGGAGTTATAAGAGAGAAATTTTTTTTTTTTGAGACACAGTCTCACTTTGTCACCCTTGGTGGAGTGTTGTGAGGTCATAGGTCACAGCAATCTCAAACTCTTGGGCTAAAGCAATTCTCTTGCCTCAGCCTCTCAAGTAGCTGGGACTACAGGTACCTGCCACAACGTCTGGCTACTTTCTGTTGCAGTTGTCATTGTTTAGCAGGCCCAGGCTTGGTTCAAACCTGCCAGCTTTGGTGTATGTGGCCAGCGCTGTAACCACAGTGCTCCAGGTGCTGCACCAAGGGAGAAACTTTTTAAATAGCTATTGTGAAAAGTGGGACTGAAATTTCACATCTGTAGGTTATGTTCTCATTTTCTACAGTCTTAGAAATAGGATTTGGTAGAACTCATCAAAGCCTGGGGCTCCCTTGAAGGGATGCTTAAACCTACCATGTAGCTTTTCTTTTTTTTCTGGAGTCTCAGGCTATCGACCTGGGTAGAGTGCCATGGAGTCACAGTTCATAGCAACCTCAAACTCTTGGGCTCAAGTGATTATCTTGCCTCCGCCTCCCAAGTAGCTGGGACTACAGGTGCCTGCTACAACACCTGGCTATTTGTTGTTATTGCAGCCAGGAAATTGCACTAATTCATATTCACTCCACTCTTCAAACTAGCCTCAGGTATTTTCTGCACCTGGAATTCTGCTTGGATTATAGTTTACCAAGCTGTTTTAATTTTTTCTTGTTTAATTTTCTTTCATGTGATTGTATATATTCTCCAGAATTTTTTTTTTTGGTAGAGACAGAGTCTCACTTTATCACTCTTGGTAGAGTACCGCGTCGTGACACAGCTCACACCAACTTCCAATTCCAGGGCTTAGGCGATTCTCTTGCCTCAGCCTCCCAAGTAGCTGGGACTACAGGCGCCAGCCACAACGCCTGGCTATTTTTCTGTTTTTTGCCGTTTTGGCCAAGGCTGGGTTTGGACCCGCCACCTTCAGTATAGGGGGCTGGCGCCCTACTCCATGAACCACAGGCGCTGCCCTATTTTCCAGAATTTTTAGTATTAGTTTTTCTTCACCTTCTATAAAACTACACGGAAGGAATGTTTAGGATCCACAGCAGTCCTAACAAAATTGTTGGGTTTCATTTGTTTTTGAGACAGCCTCACTACGTCACCCTTGGTAGAGTGCAATGGCATCACAGCTCACAGCAACCTTAAACTTTTGGGCTTAAGCAGTTCTCTTGCCTCAGCCTCCCAAGTAGCTGGAACTATAGGTGGCCACCACAATGCCCAGCTATTTTTTGTTGCTGTTGTCATTGATTAGCTGGCCAGGGCTGGGTTCAAACCCACCACCTTTGGTGTATGTGGCTGGTGCCATAACCACTGTGCTATGGGCTCCAAGCCAAAATTGTTGGATTTTAATATTATGAGTAAAATTTGAGGATTCTATGCCCACATATACATTAAACATGCTATAGAGTTTTCAGCATTTTAAAGTTAAAACCAGAAGCATTGACATTAGAATCCTACCCCTCCCCAAGATAGGAATGCTTCATATCTTGATTCGACAGGTGCATTGTTACACATATGTACACATTTTCCAAAACTCATTAAACTTAAGATTCTTGTGTGTGACTGTAGATAAGTTATACTTCAATTTTTTGAATTTAAGGAAGTAAAACCTCTTTTTTATGAGACAAGAGTCTCATGCTGTCACCCTAGGTAGAGTGCCTTGGTGTCACAGCTCACAGCAATCTCAAACTCTTGGGCTTATGTAATTCTCTTGCCTCAGCCTCCCAAGTAGCAGGGACTGCAGGCACAACACGAAGCTATTTGTTGTTGTTGTTGCAGTTGGCCCATCCGGGTTCAAACTCGTCAGCCTCAGTGTGTGTGTCTGGTGCCCTATATAGCTAGTTTTAGAAAGACGTAATTTGTTAGAGTGAATCCTTTCTTCAATGAATCTTAGGTCTTCTGCTTAAAACCCGATCTGCTTTCTACACCTGATTCCAGCTGATCTTGGATAAGCTTTGCTCTTATGTTGTCCTCAACTCTCTCTGATGCAGCAAGAGGCTCTGGTCTTCTGGCAGATACATAACTGCCTATCAAATCTCAGTTCAGATATGCCCTGACCCATTTGTTCACTTAAATCTCTACTGCCATCTGACTATTGTGCAGAGGAAAGTTAAACTTTTTCAACTGAATATGTTTTCATTTTTTTGAGACCGAGTTTCGAGCTGTAACCCTGGATAAAGTGCCATGGCATTATAGCTCACAACCTCAAACTCTTGGGCTCAAGTGAGCCTCCTGCCTCAGTTTTTCTATTTTTAGTAGAGACAGGGCCTCGCTTTTGCTCAGGCTGGTCTCAAGAACTCAAGCTATCCACCCACCTCAGCCTCCTGGAGTGCTAGGAGTGCTAGAATGTTTATTGAGATTGTTACTGATATTAGCGATCCAAAGGAAATATTATAGGTTTATCAGCAAAAAGTCACATGGGGGGTTGGGCACGGAGGTTCACGCTTGTAATCCTAGCACTTTGGGAGACTGAAGTAGGGTGGATTGCCTTGGCTGAGCAGTTTAAAACCAGCCAGAGCAAGACCAAGAACCCTGAAAAACAACTGGGCATTGTGGTGGGTACCTTTAGTCCACCTACTTAAGAGGCTGAGACAAGAGGATCTCTGGAGTCCAAGAATTTGAGGTTGCTATTTGCTGAGGACACAACACTCGACTAAGGGTGACAAAGACTGTCTTTTAAAAAAAAAAAAAGGGTGGTGCCTGTGGCTCAAGGAGTCAGTTGCTGGCCCCATATACCTGAGGTGGAGGTGGTGGGTTCAAACCAGGCCCCAGCCAAAATAAAAAGGAAAGAAATCTACCAGGAAAGATTTAAGGCGCTGGAGCAAGGTCATTTTTTTTTTTTTAAATTGAGACAAGAGTCTTATTATGTCGCCCTCAGTAGAGTGCCCTAGCATCCCAACTCACAGCAATCTCAAACTCTTGGGCTCAAGGGATTATCTTGCCTCAGCTTCCTAACTAGCTGGGACTATAGGCGCCTGCCACAATGCGCCAACTGTTTAGAGATGGGGTCTAGCTCTGTCAGGACTGTCTCAAACCTGTGTGCTCAGACAATCCACTCGTCTCAGCCTTCCAAGTATTGGGATTACAGGAAGGAGCCACAGCAGCCCAGCTTAACCTCAATCTCTAGGGCTAAAGTGATCCTCTTGCCTCAGCCTCCCAAATTGCTGGGATCACCAGGACCACCACAAATCTCGCCTTTTTTCCCTCCCAAGAGACAGACACTCACTCTTCCTTAGGCTGGTCTCAACCAATCCACCTGCCTCAGCCTCCCAGAGTGTTGGGATTATTGGGTTGAGCCAATGTACCTGGCCTAGGTCATCTTTTTAAAAAGGCTATTTAAAGAGAAAACTCCTCTTCCAGCAGTGGCATGGAGCTGGGGACACAAATTTTTTTTGAGAAAGCTGTCGCCCTGGATAGAGTGGCGTTATCACTCAGCAATCTCCAACTCTTGGGCTCAAGCGATCCTCTTGCTTCAGTTTTTCTAGTACAGATGGGGTTTTGGTTTTTGCTTAGGATGGTCTCAAACCTGTGAGTTTAAGCAATGCACCTGCCTCAGACTCCCCGAGTGCTAAGATTACAGGTGTGAGCCACTGCGCCTGGCTCAGGATTCTATAAGGTAGTGGTTCTCAACTTTCCTAATGTGTTAATAAACACCCACAGGATGAGAACCACTGCTATAGTTTTTGAATAGGCAAAGTAGTTCAATGATTTTTATTTGTTCTGATTTTGATCATTTATTTTACAGATTTCATTTAGTTTTCTATATTGTTTTATAGCTCACTGAGCTTTAGTAACATGTTGAGTTCTTTGTGTACAGTCCACAAACTTTGATTTTTTTGTTGTTTTTGGACAGAGCTGGGTTTGAACTTGCCACCTCCAGTACATGGGGCCGGTGCCCTACTCCTTGAGCCACAGGCGCTGCCCTCGATTTCTTTACTGTCAGCTTACTAAACTTCTATTTTGTTCCTTTGGTGCTTGTTTCCCTGACTGTTCATACTTGTGGCCAGCAGTTGATATCTGTATATTTGAGTGTGGATACGTGTCCTAGTCTTTACAGACTGGCGTTAGCAGAGAAAGCCATTTACTAGTTAGCTCATTGACAGATTCCAGGCACATCTTTGGTGTGCCCCAGGAGCAAGCTAGCCTGCCACCTGAGTCAGAAAAGGAGGAGTGGTTTTTGGTGCCCACATATAGTGGGGGTCCACTTGTACTTTAGATCAACAAGCACTTGAACCTGAGTTAGTCTAAGTCCTCAGGCCTGGACTGTGGAGGCCTTCCCATCAGAGCTATTACTGTGGTGGTTCTGGTGTTGAGGTCCAAGGTAAATCTGGTACTTTCATTTAACTCTTTCCCCCCTGAGCTAAGAAGCAGGATGATGGGTATAATGTACAACTGTCCTCATCGTTTTTTTTTTTTTTTTTGAGACTGAGTCTCACTATGTTGCTCTTGGTAGAGTACCATGGAGTCACAGCTGACAGTAACCTCAAACTCTTGGGCTTAAGCAATTCTCTTGCCTCAGCCTCCCTAGTAGCTGGGACTACAATGCCCACAACGCCCAGCTATATTTTTGTTGCAGTTGTCATTGTTGTTTAGCTGGCCCCGGCTGGGCTCAAACCTGCCCAGGCCAGCTAAACAACTAAAGACTGTTCTGGGTGCCGAGCCAACTGTTCTTGACTGAGGTGACTAGGAGGTTCCTGATTGGTTGCCTCCACCTGGTACTGACCCCGCCCAGGGGCTGTTCCTTTTTGTGGTCAGTATATGGTGTAAGAGGGGGAGTGTGTAAAAATGGCACTGGCATCTTCAGTGTCCATAACGTTCATGTGCAATATGGACACCCTTGTATAAGGCCAGTTGATATGTGGGGTACATGAAAATTATGTCAACTTGAGGTGATCAACTATGGAGGTTATGCTGTATACATTTTCTTGTGAATATTGCCCTTATTCTTTTTATGGAATGGTGTAATTTCTCTTCTCACTGTATCTGGAATGCTCTGTGACTTTGTCTGACCAATAGAATGTAAAAATGAACTTTTAAGCTCTATTTTCAGGCTCATTGCCTGTAGCACAGTGGTTATGGTGCCTGCCACATGCACCAAGCGTGGTGGGTTTGAACCCTGCCCAGGCCAGATAAACAACAATGACAACTGCAACCAAAAAATAGCTGGTGTTGTGGCAGGCGCCTGTAATCCCAGCTACTTGGAAGGCTGTGGCAAAAGAATCACTTAAGCCCAAGAGTTTGAGGTTGCTATGGGCTGTGACACCAGGGCACTCGACCAAGGGTGACATAGTGAGAGTCTGTCTCAAA
>CAUYRH010143353.1:0-31905 GCA_963574655.1 Perodicticus potto | reverse complement strand
ACAGAGCCTCAAGCTGTCACCCTGGATAGAGTGCTGTGGCATCACAGCTCACAGCAACCTCCAATTCCTGGGCCCAAGCGAGTCTCTTGCCTCTGCCTCCCAAGTAGCTGGGACTACAGGCGCCCGCCGCAACGCCCGGCCATTTTTTGGTTGCAGCCGTCATTGCTGTTTGGCAGGTCTGGGCTGGATTCGAACCTGCTAGCTCAGGTGTACGTGGCTGGCGCCTTAGCTCGTTGAGCCACAGGCGCCGAGCCAAGACTTAAATGATTTTTGACTTTACCATGATGTGAATCCATATGCGTTCAGTAGAAACTGTACCTTGTGAATCCATATAACCATTCTGTCTTTCATCTTCAGCAGTTTCAATGAATTACATAAGATATTCAATGCTTTCAATAGGCTTTGTGTTACATGATTTTGGCCAACTGTAGGCCAATGTAGGTGTTCAGAGCACATTTAAGGTAAGCTAGTTCAGCTATGATGATCAGTTAAGTTAGGTGAATTAAATCCATTTTGGCTTATAGTATTTTCAACTTACGATGGAGTTATCAGGACACAACCCCATCATAAGCAGAGGAGATGTTTGCAGTCTGTTTCTTGACCAGGCTTGAAGGAAAGTAGGTCTATTTCAGGGTGCAAGTTTAGATGTCTTAGGGGCTACTTCCACTAAGTTAATTTTGGTCACAACTTTCACCTGAACCTTTTCTCACCTAGCCTGGCCTCTTCACATGTGGCCTGCTGCCTTTCGGGAGAGCAGACTTTTAAGGCCTACATATTCTTCATGCCTTCTCCTTAGGCTTGTACTAGATAACTGTTTACTGCCCATAGGTCTCCCACAGACAGCTAGAATGAAAGAATTTGTTCGTTCCACCAAGGTGAATAGTGCCTCATCTATATGCCAAGCACAAAGTCCCATAAAGTACACAAAAATGTAAACCTCAAGACTAGCCAGCGAGGCTGGGCACATTGGCTCACACCCATAATCCTACAACTCTGGGAAGTCAAGACATGTTAATTACTTGAGCTCAAGAGTTCAAGACCAGCCTGAGCAAGAGTGAGACCCTGTCTCTACTAAAAATAGGAAACTACTGAGGTGATAATGGCACATGCCTGTAGTCCTTGCTACTTGGGAGGCAGAGGCAAGAAGATCACTTGAGCCAAGTATGTGAGGTTGCCATGAGCCATGATGACACCAAGGCACTCTACCTAGGGCAATGGAGTGAGATTCTGTCTCAAGAAAAAAAGAGAGACTAGCCAGCTAAGACCACTCTTTACCTGAAGTTTTATTTATTTATTTTTTTTGGGTTTAAACTTCAGAATGTTAGACATATACTACTATTTAACAAACACTGAAATCTGGAAATCTAGTTTTGTAAGATTCTATCAAGAACTTATATATTTTAGAAAAACTACAAATCTTAACACATACTTTAAAACAAGCTTAGATAAAACCACTTATGTGACATGTATGTTATTATTCTATTTGATTAG
Organism: Perodicticus potto; assembly: GCA_963574655.1. NCBI lineage: Eukaryota > Metazoa > Chordata > Mammalia > Primates > Lorisidae > Perodicticus > Perodicticus potto. The sequence goes on along the minus strand of CAUYRH010143353.1, from coordinate 30,414 downwards.
CACCAACAATTGACTATAATGACCATTTTGACAATTTCCTAACATTTAACATTTCTACTCCACATTTCTATTTGGCTTTTTTTTTTGGAGACAGAGTCTCACTATGTCACCTTTGGTAGAGTGCTGTGGCGTCTTACCTCACAGCAACCTTCAACTCTTGGATTCAAGTGATTCTTCTGCCTCAGCCTCCCAAGTAGCTGGGGCTACAGGTGCCCGCCACGATGCCCAGCTATTTTTTTTGTTGTAGTTGTTGTTGTTTGGCAGGCCTGGGCCAGTTTCGAATCTGTCAGCTCCAGTGTATGTGGCCAGCGCCCTAGCCAATGAGCTATAGGTGCCAAGCCTCTATTTGGCTTTATAGCTTACGTTCTTGGTGAGAACAGCTAACAGACATTCAATAATAAAAGACGAGACAACTGGCTTGGCACCTGTGGCTCAAGCGGCTAAGGCGCCAGCCATATACACCTGAGCTAAAGGGTTAGAATCCAGCCTGGGCCCGCTAAACAACAATGATGGTTGCAAACCAAAAATAGCCAGGCATTATGGCGGGCACCTGTAGTCCCAGCTACTTGGGAGGCAGAGGCAGGAGAACTGCTTGAGCCCATGAGTTAGAGGTTGCTGTGAGCTGTGATGCCACAGCACTATACCCAGGGTGAAAGCTTGAGGGTCTGTCTCAAAAAAAAAAAAAAGACTAGAAAACCAGGCCGGGCACGATGGCCTATAATCCCAGCATTTTAGGAGGCCTAGATGGGTAGATTGCTTGAGCTCAGGAGTACAAACCAGCCTGAGCAAGAGCAAGACCCCATCTCTCCAAATAGCCGGGCATTGTGGTGGGCACCTGTAGTCCCAGCTGCTTGGGAGACTGAAGTAAGAGAATCACTTGAGCCCAACAGTTTGAGATTACTGTGAGCTGTGATGCCATAGCACTCTACCCAGGGTGACATAGTGAGACTCTGTCCAAAAAAAAAAAAGAGTAAAATAAAGTAAAAGACTAGAAAACCACAAAGATAACTACCAAGAGATTTACCATGTCCTATCTGATGCAAGTCAAGGAGGACAGAGGTGCTATATAATCTCATCAACCAATCAATTGCTTTGCAAGCAAAGAATCTTTCCTCACCCTCCTAAACACTTAGCTAGTACAGGCAAACTCCCAGCCTTCAGTGAAGACAAGTAATTAGTTGCAACTGGGAAAATGGGTGACAAGAAGATCAGTGAAGATAAGTAATTAGTTAGTTGCAACTGGGAAAATGGGTAACAGAGCTACCATCTACAAGAAGACAAATACGCATTCTGTGCTAAAATAGCAAACAAAGAAAAGCAGATAGAAGACAGACTAGGTCAAAGTTGTTTATACTTTTCTGTAAAATTGGTAACAGGAAAGAGAATAGTGGGCTAGGCCAAAAGCACTGAACAGTATAAGGTCTGTTAATAATTATAAAAGTGGTTACTAATAATTGCTGCCACTTGTTGCATTCATACTGTGTTCCATCACTCTGTCCCATACCTCCTTGATTCTTTCAACCTCTATCGACTTATTTTACGGTATGTCTCTTCTCACTCCCCTGAATTATACAGTTTAATTAGGTAATCTGTACCTAGTTCAATTTTGTGTTTTTCATAGACTCTACCTAAGCCATTGCTCATAGCTGGTTCTCAGTAAATGTTTGTGGAATTCAGTTAAAGAATACATTTCCCTACAAACTAAAATCACAAGGAGATTCACTCTCACTCTGGGAGGTCAAGTAGGGTGGACTGCCTGAGCTCAGGAATTTGAGACCAGTCTGAGCAACAGCAAAACCCCATCTCTAAAAACAGCCGGACATTGTGGGTGCCTATAGGCCCAGCTACTTAGCTACTTAGGAGGCTGAGGCAAGAGCATCGCTTAAGCCTAAGAACTCAAGGTTGCCTGTGAGCTATGACACCACTGGTGACAAAATGAGACTCTGCCAATAAAATAAAATCACAAGGAGATTCAATTTTATACTCTTGGCGGTGGGTGTAATCTGAAACAGACAATAAATTTGGGGGAGGATGTAGCGAAACAGGAACTCTCATATTTTGCTGGTAGAAATGTAAAATGCTACAGCCACTTCAGAAGACAGAAGACAGTTTGGTAGTTTCTTTTTTCTTTCTTTCCTTTTTTTTTGACACAGAGCCTCAAGCTGTCACCCTGGGTAGAGTGCTGTGCCATCACAGCTCACAGCAACCTCCAACTCCTGGGCTCAAGCAATTTTCCTGCCTCCACCTCCTAAGTAGCTGGGACTACAGGCACCTGCCACGACACCTGGCTATTTTTTGGTTGCAGCTGTCATTGTTGTTTGGCGGGCCCAGGATGGATTCAAACCCGCCAGCTCAGGTGTATGTGGCAGGCGCCTTAGCCACTTGAGGCACAGACACGGAGCCAGGTAGTTTCTTAATAAGTTAAACTTACCATACAATCCAGTAATTCCACTCCTTAGTATATACAGAAGAGAAATAAAACTATAAATCCACCTAAAGACTGGTCTGCAAATATTCATATCAGTATTACTTATAATGGCTCCAAAGTGAAGATAACCCAAATGTCCATCAGATGTATAACAGAGAAACAAAATAGGGCGGCACCTGTGGCTCAAGGAGTAGAGCGCCAGCCGCATATACTGGGGGTGGCAGGTTCAAGCCCAACCTCAGCCAAAACTGCAAAAAAAAAAAAAGAGTAGCTGGGACTACAGGCATCCATCAAAGTATATAGCATATCCCTACAACAGAATACTATTCAGCAACAGAAGTGAATGGAACAATGATACACGTTACAACATAGATGATACTAAAAAATTATGCTAAGTGAAAGAAGCTAGGCTTCATCTATCATATGACCTCGTTTATATGAAATGCCCAGAATAGGTGAATCTAGAGATAGAGAACAGATTAGTGGTTGCCTAAGACTGGTGATGTGAATAAGCAACAAATGTAAATGGACAAGAGTGATCTTACTGGGATGATAAAAATGTTCCCAAACCGGATTATGGTAATGGTTGTAAAACTCATAAAAATCAATGAATCCCATAATACAAATGGGTCAATTTTATGGTATGTAAATTATATCTCAATAAAGTAGTTTTAAAAAATGAATACATTTTCCTAAAATAAATGAACAATGATAACAAAAAGGTATGTTAAAACATTTAACCAACAATAGCAAAAGGAGAGAAACAGGATGAAGGGGGCAGAGATGGAAATTAAACTTCTGTGAAAATATCTTGCATTTACTTTTTAAAATTTGCCTTTGAAAGAATACAAGTGATGTATATAACGTACAACAAAATTGAAAGAGAAAAAAGTAATTGCCAAAAATTAAAAGCAAATAAAACAAATGAACCTGATTATGCATTGAATTAGTGGCTTAACAACACAGAGAAAATATTTCAAGTGATGTTAAAATACAATTACTTGCACATCCTTAGGACACTAAGGAAAAAAAGAACTGTAAAGAACATAAACTTTTAAGTAATTAGTAATTGCTAATAATAGCAATAATGTTACTTTGAATCATACTTAAGTAATATATATGATTTTACAGGTGTGTGTGTGTGTGTGTGTGTGTGTGTGTAAAAGGAAATAAGTTGGCTCGGTGCCTGTGGCTCAACGGGCTAAGGTGCCAGCCACGTACACCTGAGCTGGCGGGTTCGAATCCAGCCCGGACACGCCAAACAACAATGACGGCTGCAACCAAAAAATGGCCGGGCGTTGTGGAGGGCGCCTGTAGTCCCAGCTACTTGGGAGGTGGAGGTAAGAGACTCGCTTGAGCCCAGGAATTGGAGGTTGCTGTGAGCTGTGATGTCACAGCACTCTATCCAGGGTGACAGCTTGAGGCTCTGTCTCAAAAAATAAATAAATAAATAAATAAATAAAAAAGAAAAGGAAATAAGTGATTATATTACCATTGTTAAGATCAAGATTTTCAGTATATGATAAAAAGTATACAAATAAAAAGTTAAGGAAGTTGAATAAAATCCTAAATTTGAATTAGAAATCAGTATAAACACTTTTTTTTTAAATTAATAAATGTTTAAAAAGAAAAAATACAGTACTGCCTAGCTCTGTCCATAGGAAAAAGTACAGAAACAAAGAGCAGGGCTCAGCACCTGTGGCTCAAGCGGCTAAGGCGCCAGCCACATACACCTGAGCTGGTGGGTTCAAATCCAGCCTGGGCCCGCCAAACAACAATGACGGCTGCAACCAAAAAATAGCCAGGTGCTGTGGCGGGCACCTGTAGTCCCAGCTACTTGGGAGGCAGAGGCAGGAAAATCACTTTAGCCCAGGAGTTGGAGGTTGCTGTGAGCTGTGATGCCACCGCACTCTACTGAGGGCGACAGCTTGAGGCTGTCTCAAAAAAAAAGTGGAAGAAAGAAAGAAACAAAGAGCAACCCAGTAACACTCAGATTATGGTTAATAAATAGAGAATTGGTTTCCAAGAGAAATTGAACCTGGCACTTATGGTGCATCTTAGAAGGGACAGGTGAAACCTACTAAATGCAGAACACAAATGTTTTCACATAATAAATGAGAAAATCTCATGAAGGTTATGTCGAACAGTTGGATGAAAATATTTCAGATTGTATATGAAGCCCACACGCTGTACCCCATGATTGCACTAATGTACACAGCTATGATTAAATAAATAAATAAATAAATAGAAAGAAAAGAAATTGAACCTGGGATAGAAAATATATGAAAGAAGTTGGGAACTCTCACCATTTAAGAAATAAAAGAAATTATCAAAGCCTGCTGGAGTCATGCCAATAGACATGAAAGGCTCTTTTCTGGCCAAAGATGGAGCTATTATGTTTCAGTATTAAGAAGAATGATAACTGTATTTGATTGAAATACATTAAGTTTGTTAAAAATCCATGAGGCATGGTGATACTTAGGAAAAAATAACATCAACAAAGAAATCTTCTTGCTCAAACTTTGGAGAGTCTCAAGGAACCAACTCATTCTGCAAACTGGTAAACAGAGAGAAAGATGAGATCATTCATCTTGCCTTTCCTGTACAAACTATCCCTCAAATAGTTGAATGAGGTGAAGTTCTTTTTTTTCTTTTGAGACAGTTTCACTTCAGCAACCTCAAACTCTTGGGCTTAAGCGGTTCTCTTGCCTGACTCCCTAGCAGATGGGACTACAGGTGCCAACCACAATGCCCAGCTAGTTTTTCTACTTTTAGTAGAGACAGGGTCTTGCTCTTGCTCCAGCTGTTCTTGAACTTTTTTTTTTTTTGAGACAGAGCCTCAAGCTGTCACCTTGGATAGAGTGCTGTGGCATCACAGTTCACAGCAACCTCCAATTCCCGGGCTCAAGCGAGTCTCTTGCCTCCGCCTCCCAAGTAGCTGGGACTACAGGCGCCAGCCACAACGCCTGGCCATTTTTTGGTTGTAGCCGTGATTGTTGTTTGGCGGGCCTGGGCTGGATTCGAACCTGCCAGCTCAGGTGTACGTGGCTGGCGCGTTAGCCCGTTGAGCCACAGGCGCCGAGCCATGTTCTTGAACTCTTGTGCTCAGGTAATCTACCCATCCTGGGCTCCCAGAGTGGTAGTATTAGAGGTGTGAGCCACCATACCTGGCCTGAGGGGAAGTTCTTTATTGAAGTAGTCCAACCAAATAATGAAGGTAGAATAACAGAATTCAAATATGACCACTTTCCAACCTCTAATGAAATAATTGAAGTATCAGGGATGATTGTGGCTGCTAAAGCTATAAGGTGAAGAACTAACAGGGAATGTAGAACTGACGGATCAGGCTGATAACATGTGAACCCACTAATCAGTCTTAACATCACAAAAAGAGGAGCATCCTGGGATGCAGCAATAAAAGCAACAACACCTCATCATCCTTGCCAAAACAAAGAATACCATTGTGTCTTGGGTCTAGGTCTAAATCACCAGTTTATGAGCAGTGTAATACAGAAATGGAAAACATTTTTAGAAGATATCACAGAGATGCCATCAGCATCTCTATAAACCTGATAGGATAAAAGACAATTCCATCTACAAACTGCCAGGGTAGGAGAAGGAGAGGAGAGAATTATAACGCAGTGTATGGACCTTGTTTGGATTCTGATTCAAAACAACTATTTTTCTTAAATGAGAAAAATTGGGAAAATCTGAACACTGATCAGATATTTAATGATTTTTTAAGAATTATTACTTTTAAAGTGTGATAACATTATGTTTTGCTTAAACAAAGAGTCCTTATCTTCCAGAGATAAACACTGTGGTATTATGACATATATATATATATGTAAGTTTTGGTTCACAGTTCTGGGCTCATAACTCCCACAGACCTTGTTACAACGTTGGAGCACTCGAGGCCTCAGGAAACAGAATCTCTTTCTCTGACCTTCTCCTGTCCTCTTTTCACCTGTCCAAGGCAGGACCTTAATCTGATTAGGAGTCAAAAGACCCTCATTTCAGAGAGGGTCCTGCCCCATACCTGGAGGATAGAATGCTACAGAAGACAGGCCAGGAAGAATCTGAAAAGACAGGACTTGCTAGGTTTAGATTATGCGCTTTTTTGTACCCATTGTAAATCATGCCTATGTAATGAATCCTCCATAAAAACTCAAGAGGACAGGGTTCAGGTAGCTGAACACACAGAAGGTCTTGGAGGGTGGTGTGCCCAGGCCGGGCATGGAAGCTCCATGCTCCATACCTTGCACTAACCATCTCTTCATCTACAACCTTTGTAATATCCTTTACAGTGGTTCTCAACCTTTCTAATGCCGCGACCCTTTAGTACAGTTCCTCATGTTGTGGTGACCCCCAACCATAAAATTATTCTCGTTGCTACTTCATAACTGTAATTTTCCTGATAGAGTTGTTCAGGACAGGAACTACTCCGTTACCCTCATCATCTCCATCCCAGTGAAGATTTAATTCCTTGGCCCCTAAGTCTTTCCTTTGTGAAGAGATTTAGTTGTAGTCAGGGTAAATAGAGACACAGTGAACAGATTCTCCTTATCTCATGCCTTTGAGACTAACATTAGGCACTCACAGTGAGGGCAGGTTTGTGGCAAATGAACAAACAAAAAAATTTCTCTAGGAAAAATACTCGGGCGGCGCCTGTGGCTCACTGAGTAGGGCGTCGGCCCATATACCAAGGGTGGAGGGTTCAAACCTAGCCCCGGCCCAACTGCAACAAAAAAAAAGCCGGGTGTTGTGGCAGGCGCCTGTAGTCCCAGCTACTCGGAAGGCTGAGGCAAGAGAATCGCCAAAGCCCAGGAGTTGGAGGTTGCTGTGAGCTGTGATGCCACAGCACTCTACCGAGGGTGATAAAGTGAGACTCCGTCTCTAAAAAAAAAAAAAAAAAAAAAAAAAAGAAAAGAAAAGAAAAGAAAAGAAAAAGTACTCCTCTGTTCATAAGTTCCATAAGGAACTCTAGTTTTCCATGAAAGTGCAACGAAGCTCTGTCCCCATGCTGCCAGGCACACTTGCCAAGGTTCACATTCCTGGTTATCCCCATATCCAAAGCTTGCCAGGGGACACCCTATGGTCCCCCCCAAAACACATGTTACTGTCACACAGTCCTAACCCTATGCATGCTGGAGATTGCCATCACTGGCTCCAAACCAAAGATCCAAGAAATAAAGCTATGTGCTCAGATTTTTCTCAGGCTCTTAAGAAATTCTGCGACACCTGCTATTCTGCCTTCGTCCAGCAGGTGGCGCTAACCCCCCAACTAGGATTGTCACATCAGCCTCATTCCTGGCTCTTTTTTTCCACCTGCTGAAGGAGTATTCACTCCCTCTAACCCAACAGCCTAACATGCAGCTGTCTGAGAAATAGCTTTGTTTGGCTGCTGAAAGTGATTCAAAAGAAGAGTCTCTGTACAAAAATAGGGCTATACTTTCCAATAGCCATCCAGACTTTGAGAAGATTTGCCTTCTTAGGAAGACAGTAGCAACAGGAAGGCCATGTGACCCTGTGAACACTGGTCAAGATGCCACTGCTCATGGCAGTAGTGTGAGGCCGCTACAAGGTGTACTTACCAATGCACAAACAAACCCAGTTACTTTGTTTAAAGATCATTAGAGATGAGGAAAAACCTGCGTCAAAGCAGGATGAACCTTCACTCTACCCTTCTAAACCATCAAAATCAACATCTTTCCTCACACCCCAGTCCCTTAAGAGCCCAGTTTTGACTCAGCTGAACAAACAAGACCTTTAATAACCAACCTGCCAACAACAGGGCCAAACCACAAACAGGTGGAAAATCTCCTCATTTCATCATGCAAATAATTAGGAAGTCTGGGTTTATGATTATGCAGCTTGTCTCTGAAGCAGTCTTAATTTTCCTTTTCAATTCCCACCCACCTTTGTTCACTGCCAAATACAGGAAAGGCAGGCTCAATGCTGCCCATGAAGGCAGCACAACTTTCTAGGTCATGTCCAAACCGAACAACAGGAACTGCAAAATTCACAGACCTACCTGGAAGTGCAAAATAATGGTCCATATCAGGCCCAGAGTCAGCTTGGGGTTACCATCTGTGATGTCATCATTGCGAATATTCACCAGTTTCACCTGAAAAAGAAACAGACCTCGGTCTCAGAGCTCTGGGACTTTTTGTTTTGATTTTTACATATTTTCATATCGATATACTGTTAAATTGATTTTTAATTTTTTGGTGTTAGGGTCTATGAGTTTTTTGTTTGTTTTGGGGGTTTTTTTAAAGACAGGGTCTTGTTCTTTTCCCTGGACTAGAACACAGTGATGTTATCACAGCTCATTACAATCTCAAACTCCTGGCTTCAAGTGATCCTTCTGTCTCAACCAAGTAAGTAGCTGGCATATGCCATCATGGTCAGCTAATTTGTTAAATTTTTTGTAGAAATGAGGTCTCACTATTGCCTAGGTTTGTCTCCAACTTCTGGCCTTGAGTAATCTTCCCACCTTGACCTCCTAAATTGCTAGGATTCCAGGCATGAGCTACCGCACATGGCCAGTTCTATGAGTTTTAAGTAAGTATACTGAATTAAGCATACTTATTACATAAGTACAGATTCAGGTAACTACCACCACAAAACAGTTTCATGACCCCCCCAAAAGGTCCTTTGTGCTGCACCCCCTTTTTGTGTCAAACTCTGCTTCCACCCCTAACTCCTGATGACCATTTATCTAACTCTAGTCCCTAGTTTTGCTTTTCCCAGAATGTTATGTAAATGGAATTATACCATGCATGGTATGTAACATTTTGATATTACCTTTTTTTAAAATCGAGACAAAGTCTCCCCCACTCTCAGCAGTGTCATGGCATCATAGTTCATAACAACCTCAAACTCTTGGGCTCAAGCAATTCTTTTGCCTCAGCCTCCCTAGTAGCTGGGACTACAGGCACCCGCCACAATGCCTGGCTATTTTTTTTTTGTTTAGCAGGCCTGGGCCAGGTTCAAACCCACCAACCCCAGAGCACGTGGCCGACACCCTTACCACCGAGCTATGGGCATTCCTGATATTACCTTTTTTCCGTACTCAGCATAATGCCTTTGAGATCCCCATTCAAGTTGCTGCATGTATCAATAGTTTGTTCCTTTTTATCACTAAGTAATATTCCATCATCTCTCTATTTATTATCCATCCATTGAAGGCAGTGTGAGTTATTCCTAGCTTTTGGCAACTATGAATATAGCTCCTACATTCATGTACAGATTTTTGTGTGAGCATATGTTATCATTTCTTTAGGATAAATTCCTAGAAGTGGGATGCTGAGTTACACAGTATATGTTTAGTTTTATAAGAAACTGCCAAACTATTTTCCAGAGCAGCTGCACCATTCTGTATTCCCACCAGCAAAGCAACTCTGCAAGTAGATGGTACTGAGAGTTGCTTTTTTATTAAGTCATCAGGGCCTTGACTTTTTCTTTTCTTTTGAGCTTCTTACAGAGAACAAGATGCCTATTCTCATTCACCAATCTTTGGCCTGCTCCCACGTTTATTATCCCTCCTATGTCACAGATATTCATACCTGCCATGCTTCCCACAGCATCTGCTTGACTTCCAAAATCTCACTCCAACAACACAATGTGCCTTCCCCTCCCCATAGGATGACCAATTGCTCCAATATGCTGGGAAATGGAGGGTGTCCTGGGATGCAGGAATTTATAACTGGGAATGTTCTGGGCAAAACACCCTACTTCTCCATCAACTTGTTGGCCTCTTCTGCCATGTCCTCATGGAGATCCCATTTAATTGTGACACAATGTCCTTGAGCTATCCTCCCTTTATCTTTTCCATTGAATTGAAACATCTTGTATCTCTAAAGGACTCTAATGACCTTCTCCAATAGAAACTTCACTTCTTCTTAATGTTCACCTGGGCAAGTTCTTTCACTTTTCTATATCTCTGTCTCCTCTTCCATGTACTAGGGGTGGGGGTGGGGGTAGGAGAACTTGCCCTTCCAGCCTGAGAATTCAGTTTTTCTAATAGCTAACAACTCACATTTGGTGGATTAACATTATACAAGTCCACACTCCTCAATCTCACCTCTGTCAACTCTCCCCTTTCACTGGACATCTGCCCCTTGGCCAATCTCTACTAACCCTTCCCTCAATGACTTGTATGCATCTTTCTTGGCAAATTTTAGCACTCAGGTTGGTAACCCAAATATCACCCTTTCTGAGCAATTAGCCTGCTTTCTTAATTCTGATGACTTTTATTCACCGTACTTATTAGCCTACCTGCCCAGTTAAAACTTGGACCTCACCGCTATAAGGAACTGCTATAGAGATCCCCTTGCCCTTGAATCAATTGCTCTTCCTTGCCCAAGTTTTCATTCTATCATAATAACCTAATCTACTTTTTGTCTATATTCAGACTTCTAGCTAATCAATTCTTCTGTTTATCTTGCCCATTAAGTTTCCCCTGGCTCCATACACAGACATTTCAACGGTGCTTTCTCCAGTACCCTAAACACTGGAGAAGCCTTTGTTTCTCCTACTTTTCATGTATTAATTGTATTGAGGGTCATTTACGAGCCATTCATTATGACAGGTGCTGAAGGTAAAGTGTTAAGTAACATCATGTTCCCCATCCTCATAGAGCACATAGTACACTGGAGCAAATGGAGAAGTAATAACACAATAATAAATGTTATATTAGAAGTCAATTGTTTTGAGACCACATGAAAAGAAAAATTTCCCAAGTTAACAAGAACTGCTAAGAATGACAGAAATATGCATACCATTTAATGTCATGTTGACCTCTGCTGTTGCTTGGCAACCCTCGCTATACCAAAGCTTTCCCACATGGCTCACTCCAAGCAGATGAACTCTTTGACTCCCTTATCCACCTTCCTTCCACAGACTGTCTCTGTATCTTCACCCATTCTCTGGGCTCCTCCCTGTATCTTGGAATAACAGGTATTTTCCTTTTCTTTTTCAAAGATAACCTCAGTAGTTATGCTCTAGTTCTCACCTGCCATCCCTGGACTTGGTTCCATGGATTAGGAGGCCACAGTGGAAGGACTGTGTGCAGATAATAGCATGAAGGAATACTAACCCCATATCAGGAGACCTGTGTTAAAGACCAGCTTGCTCTTTACACAAACAAAACAAACTTGTGTGACTTGAGGCAGGTCATTTTACCTGTTCACATCTCATTTCATTTATCTATTGTATGAAGAACAGGATTATCAGATCTCAAGGTGGGTCAAATATTTTATGACTCCTAATACTCCTCCTTACACTCATTTTCAATCTTTTTTTTTTTTTTTTGTAGAGACAGAGTCTCACTTTATTGCCCTCGGTAGATGGCCGTGGCTTCACACAGCTCACAGCAACCTCCAACTCCTGGGCTTAAGCGATTCTCTTGCCTCAGCCTCCTGAGTGCTGGGACCACAGGCACCTGCCACAATGCCCGGCTATTTTTTTACTTTGCAGTACGGCCGGGGCCGGGTTTGAACCCGTCACCCTCAGTATATGGGGCTGGCACCCTACTCACTGAGCCACAGGCGCTGCCCTCATTTTCAATCTTATACTCTTATCTGGCTTCTCTTTTTATGTCTAAAAATGTATTCTTGTCTTTCTTTCTTATCTGAGGGAAAAATTACTTTCTCATTTCCTATACCTAAGTCCACTATACTCCAAATGTTTTTCTGCTGTATTAAAACTGTGTTTTAGAGTGGCGCCTGTGGCTCAAAGGAGTAGGGCACCAGCCCCATATGCCAAGAGGTGGCACATTCAAACCCAGCCCCAGCCAAAAACTCAAAACAAAACAAAACGAAAAAAAAACACTGTGTTTTAGGGCAGCACCTGTAGCTCAGTGGGTAGGGCACTGCCACATCACTGAAGCTGGCGGGTTCAAACCCAGCCTGGGCCTGCTGAAACAATGGCAACAAAAAAAAAATAGCCGGGCATTCTGGTGGGCGCCTGTAGTCCCAGCTACTTGGGAGGCTGAGGCAAAGAGGATCACATGAGGCCAAGAGTTTGAGGTTGCTGTGAGTTATGATGCCAACAGTGACAAAATGTGTACTCTATCTCAAAAAAAAAAAAACCCAAAAAACAGACAAACAGACAAACAAAATAGAATTGGTGACTATTTCTTAAGTTACCAACGCTTAACAACTAAGACCTTTTTCTGAGACTACTGCTTGTTTCATGATGAAGTAGGAGTCTGGCCCTCCTCCTTCTTAGGTGTGATACATTTTTTCCATCTTCTTTGCTGTTCTATTTTTCACCTTCCTTAAACTCCCACTGAAGGGGGATCCACAAGGATCCATATTCATCATCTTATTTATTTTCTTTTTTTTTTGAGACAAAGTCTTACTTTTTTGGCCTTGGCAGAGTGCCACCGTGGCATCACAGCTCACAGCAACCTCTAACTCTTGGGTTACAGGCACCCAACACAATGCCCAGCTATTTTTTGTTGTTGTTGTCATTGTTGTTTAGCAGGGCCAGGCTGGGTTCGAACCCACCAGCCCTGGTGTATGTGGCCAGCGCCGTAACCACTGTGCTACAGGCGCTGAGCCATCTTATTTATTTTTTTTTTTTTGTAGAGACAGCGTCTCACTTTATCCTCCTCGGTAGAGTGCCGTGGCGTCACATAGCTCACAGCAACCCCCAACTCCTGGGCTTAGGGGATTCTCTGGCCTCAGCCTCCAGGTTTTTTTTCCTATGAGCATTTTCCTTCTCAAGGAGGCCACAAATTCTCTGTGAGGACAATTGATTTGACTTGTCCAACCATAATACCATTGTTTACTAGCAAGTCAAGACACAGTCTGGATCAGTCAGACTTAGCATTTACTGAGAGTTTACTCAGGGCGCTAAGAACCTCCCTACATAGGGCCCAATGTTCTTAGGCAGAATGGAGAAAGCTGGGATAGACTTACCTGTCGCTGCTTGAGGAAGTCCAGGGCAATCTGCACATTCTGCAACCTATGAAAACGCATCCTGCCCTTCTCTCGGGGCTGCAAACAAACAAAAAAAGGAAAGCTAATTTTGGCTATACCAATTTACCCACACAGATCCTTTCTCTTTTATTTCAAGGACTAAAAGACCACACAAAAATTCCTCACAGTTGAAGCCAGGCATGAGAACATTATATAAAGCATCCCTTAAGAGTAGAACTGTGTGTATTCCAACAGGTTCTCTGAGACCCCCAAAATGCCTTGAATAGCACTACACATCTGCAAACACACAGTACTGTTTGAGCACTAATGCTGGATCAGTGCTGCAGCATCTGCACAGGTGCTTCTGTAGTCACATGTGGCAGAACTTGATTCTTAATGTGAGGTTAATGGGAACAAAGACTTTGGCTCAATGGCTCCTAAAATCACAGTTAAATGCTACTTGTAGAGAGAAGGTAAAAAGTTCTAATTGCATACTACACAGTAATAAAAGGAGCCAACCTTATTACAAACCTGGCAAAGGGAGTTCAAAGTTGCCAAATTCTAACCACAGGGAATAAAAAGTTACACATAGCCAAGAAACAAGGGGGAAAAATCCAAAATGGGAGGCAAAAATCAGGAAGTAACCTATTTCCCAGAAAGATGGGTATCACTAAAGGAAACCCAACATTTACCTCAGCATGAAATACCCAGAGAAAATTAAACCCTGATGATATAGGGCTATTCAACAAAATTATCCAAAGAAAGTTATTTTCTGCCAGTCACTCAATCCTAATTGAGGAAAGAAGCCCGAAAGGAAGTCGATAGGAAAGAAGCCCGTCTCTATCAGTGCCTCTGGTACCCTGTCCAACACTCAACTATTATCTATTAGAAAGTGAAGGGCATTTGTTTGTCTGGTGTGTACCAGAGGAATAGTTTTCTACTCTGGAACATATTCTTCTGCTTGCTTTCCAATGTCACTTTTATTTTACTAAAATTAAAATTAGGACTGCAATATCACTTTCATTAGATTATACTCATTCCACTTGTAAGTAACAAAATGCTACTAATTAAAGGCTAATAAAACATAAAGCAGCTCTGTTGTGGGTGTCTGCACAGCGAAAACATTCAAATAGAAATGGTCGAAAAGTAGGCCAACACGTGGAGGGAGAAAGGATGGAAGCGTCTGTTTGGGCAACCCCCATCGCTTCTAAGCCATAGTCCCCAGGTAGGACAATCTACTCTCCAGAGATCTCAAGGCTTCTCTGGGCAACAGGATAACTTCTTCAGTCAAAGTTTTAGGAAAGGGCGGAGCCTGTGGCTCAAGGAGTAGGGCAGGGCCCCATATACTGGGGGTGGTGGGTTCAAGCCCGGCCCCAGGCAAAACTGCAAAAAAAAAAAGGTTTAGGAAAAAGTCTTTTCAGCAAGAGCCTCTTAGTTATTTCAGCTAAACTAATTGCGAATATGGTTTGGGGTATCAGAGTCAATGAAACTGAAGACTCTAAGGCAACAGGAAAGAAGATCAATGAGGTGAAAAGATCATTTTAAGAGGTCGGGGAATAGGGATATTGCCTAATTTGGGTTTCTGAAAAAAGATTATGGGCTATAATTTAGGGTCTGCAGGCAGCAAATACTCTCCCTATATACTCTAATTTTTACTCCTATATACCCCCACCAAAAATAAACACCCTAAGAACATGCAAGTTAAATCTCTGTCCTCTACAGTAACTAGAAATATTATTGAACAAAGCCAGAGTATCTCCATGCAGTGAGCTTGCAAACAAACAGGCTATTTTGAAAACAAATAACATGGTGTGTGTGAGAGCCTAGAGGCCAGAGGCTGTTTTGAAAACAAATGACATGGTGTGTGGTGAGAGCCTAGAGGCCAGAGAGGTGGAGAGAAGTACTAGTTAGTCTGGACTGTGTAGCTGTGAGCAATTAATTAACTGTCATGCTGCCAACTAAACTTTTTCCACAATTCTGCAATCTGGACTCAGACAACACAGCAAGGCCTCCAGAAAGCTATGGACCTCCAGGTCACAAAGGGACTCAACATCTTCAAACACAATTATTCTTTTTGTGCCAACCATTCTCAGATAAGCAAAACAATTCCCACTCCAGGATCATCTAATAGTGATGAGAGGCACAATTAGTTTTAACCACTTTCTTTGGGACTCAAATTCCCAAGTGAATGAGAAGGCCATTGGTGACTGAGTTACTTGGAGACCTGGAGAACCTCAGACTCTCTGATGGCCCAGCTGGGAAGACCTACTACATCATCATCATCTTCCTCCTCCTGCTCCTCGCTGTTTGTATGGCGCCAGGAGGGCATGCTCACCAGACGGAGGGTCTTCAGCCCTGCTGGCTCCTTTGGCCACCAACCAATGCACAACAGAAGAACAGAAAATTCACAACACAAAGACGAAAAGGAAATGAATTAAATGAAAAGGGAAATTTTCTAAGCGAAAATAAATATGAAAATACCCTCCCCACCTCCAAAGATGATACAAAACCAAATCAAGACCAGAGCAGACAGTTACCCTGCACATACTTTCTATTTTGAAACTCGTCTTCAGTTGTCTATGGCCAATCACCCTTTCTGCATTTGTGAATCAATGAAGTGAGAAAAAGATGAGGAGAGTAGCTGTGAAAGAGGTATTTGCATGGTTGTTATCCAATGAGTATCTCCATAAACAACTATAGGTCTTCAAGGGTTAGCTAAAGAAACTAGATTGGTTATGTAAGCAATGCCTTCAAAAAAGGATCATTTTTCAACATAAAATCACTACAAGTTCATCAAAAGTACCAGCAACATTGCTCAAAATACAATTTCATGAGTACTGAAAAATAAAGCCCTGTATAGCAAAAGTGAAATTCTGATTACTTATTAGATTTCTAATTACAGGCCAGAGGAGAACTGAAATCACATAAGCTGGCATTGCTAATAAAAGCATCTGTCAATTTTAGGTCATTAAAACATATAAAATTGGGTGGCACCTGTGGCTCAATTGAAGAGGGATCCAGCCCCATATATCAAGGGTGGTGGGTTCAAACCCAACCCTGGTCAAACTGCAACAAAAAATAGCCCAGCATCGTGGCGGGTGCCTATAGTCCCAGCTACTTGGGAGGCTGAGGCAAGAGAACCGCCTAAGCCCAGGAGTTGGAGGTTGCTGTGAAGCTATGATGCCACGGCACTCTACCAAGGGCGATAAAGTGAGACTCTGCCTTTAAAAAAATAAAAATAAAAACATAAAATATAAAATTGATTGACTGCAAAGCAAAAATAAAAACCAAAAACAAGGGCTTCAGGGAAGCTAAGCCCTAATCCTACAAGAAGCAGAACATCACTTCAACAGTGAAACCTAATGTGCCAAATTCTGTTCTTTAAACGCAACAAACAATGACTAAGAATCCATCCAAAGCAGTGAGTGGGCGGGGCTTCAGTGCGCTCCTTTCCCACAGATGTTTCCAATAGTCAACCCTGGACTTTTCTAAATCAAAATTATGTGGTGTGTGGCACTAGAGATAGAATATGAACCACACAGGATCACTTGCTTCATTAGGTACAAATATATAAAACAATAGGCCCACAAGTGGGTTATTTTGATCACTCAAACAAGGCAAGTGTAATAATTATTATCTGACAAGCCAAGAGGTTCAAACTAAATTTACTCTCAGATATGTAGGTGTTTCCCCCAAGCATGGTTTAATACATTTTGGGAGGTAGCAGACATATTAAACTATTCAAAGAGCCCAATGTACTCCATCCAGGGCTATGCTCAGACATCAACTTCAGCACCTTGCCAAATCTGTGAAACACAGTGAATCACAGAAGGGAGAAAGTGAGATGAATGTGCTGGGGGTCGGGTGGGGGAGATGGTGAAGAGAAAAACTTCAAACACCTGGGCTTTTAAACGTAAACCTCAGGTCTTTGGTTGACTATAGAAAATTTCACAATAGATGGGAAAATCAGAGGAGTCTAAATAGACTAGAACTGGAATTCTAAGAATTAAAATACCTCCTTATTTAAAAACCTGTGAACATAAATCTGCTATTCTTGAAATACTAGTTATCTAGAAATAGATAAAGAATGAGTAAGGAGAAAACATGCCAATATAAAGGGACTATAATGGATTCCTGACTTCATTAAGAAATAAAAACATATACATCATATACATAAAAACACAATACATCTGAAATGAAATTCTATCATTTGTGAACTGTAAGTCTGAGTTAGAAATAAAGTCTACCAATACTCTCTTCTACTTCCTCCCACCTAACAGAGCAGGCCAAGATAGTTGCTGCCCACGCATCCCACAAGAGGGCCCCACACGCCATTTACAAGGCCACACTTCGGAAGCCATTCCTTAGAAGAAGCTCACCAATTTGATGCCCGAGAGGACCTCCAGCAGAGAAATCAGGTTATGGCCATCCCGCAAATCTTCATAAAGATCATTGATGTGCTTGCGGACCTGTAAATGAAAGTGATTTTTATTTGATTTTTAATTATTTTACTATCCACATAAGAATCTCTGGTTCTGGCCTGGCGCAGTCGCTCACATCTGTAATCCTAGTACTCTGGGAGGCAGAGGCAGGTGGAGTGCTTGAGTTCATGACCAGCCTGAGCTAGAGGGAGACTTCATCTCTAAAATAGCCAGGCGTTATGGCAGGCACCTGTAGTCCCAGCTACTTGGGAGGCTGAGGCAAGAGAATTGCTTGAGCCTAAGAGTTTGAGGTTGCTGTGAGGTTGTAAGCTGTGATGCCACGGTACTCTACCAAGGGGAGACAAAGTGAGACTCTTTCTCAAAAAAAAAAAAAATCTCTGGTCCTAGGTAAACACAAATGAAAGAATTTAAAATATGCTAGGCACTGTAGCTCATGCCTGTAGTCCTAGTACTTTGGGAGGCCAAGATAGAACAATTGTTTGATTCCAGAAGTTCGAGACCAGCCTGGTCAACATGACGAGTCCCTATCACCATAAAAAAATTTCTTTTATGAGCCAGAATTTCACTCTGTTACCCTAGGCTAGAGTGCTACGACATCACAGCTTACAGCAACCTCAAACTCCTGGGTTTAAGACAGATCCTCTAGCCTCAGCCTCCCAAGTAGCTGGAACTACAGGTATGCACCACCATGTCCGGTTAGTTTTTCTATTTTTAGTAGAGATGGGGTCTCACTCTTGCTCAGGTTGGTCTCAGACTCCATAAAATCTTTTTTTTTTTTTTTTTGTAGAGACAGAGTTCCACTTTATTGCCCATAGTACCACAGTAGAGTGCCGTGGCGTCACACAGCTCACAGCAACCTCCAACTCCTAGGCTTAGGCGATTCCCTTGCCTCAGCCTCCCAAGTAGCTGGGACTACAGGCGCCTGCCACAACACCCAGCTTGCAGTTTGTCCAGGGTCAGTTCTGAACTCGTGACCCTCGGTATATGGGGCCGGGGCCCTGCCCACTCAGTCACAGGTGCCGTCCAAAATCATTTTTTAATTAAAATAAAAATTAAAAAATTTTTTAGCCAGGCATGGTGGTGCATGCCTATAGTCCCAGCTACTTGGGAAGCTGGGGCAGGAAGATTGCTTGAGCTCAGGAGTTCGAGTGAGCTATGATAGTGCCACTGCACTTTTGCCAGGGTGGCAGAATGAGACCTTGTCTCAAAAAAGAAAAAAAAAAGGAAAAAAAAGAATTTTAGACTGGAAGCAATAATAAAATTCAGGAAATTTCTGGTTGGAGTAAAATATATATGAAATGGTAACACCAAAAATGTGTTTGTTTTTTAAATTGAAGCCAAATCTATTACAGAGAACACTAAACAATATTCTAGCAAGTTTAAACAAGGAAATGGATAGTCTTAATTACCCCGAATTTCTCAGGAATTACTATGTGTCAAAATGTGATAGGATAGGCTCGGCGCCTGTGGCTCAACGGGCTAAGGTGCCAGCCATGTACACCTGAGCGGGTTCGAATCCAACCTGGCCCGCCAAACAACAATGATGGCTGCAACCAAAAAATAGCCGGGCGTTGTGGTGGGCGCCTGTAGTCCCAGCTACTTGGGAGGCGGAGGCAGGAGACTAGCTTGAGCCCAGGAATTGGAGGCTGCTGTGAGCTATGATGCCACAGCACTCTATCCAGGGTGACAGCTTGAGGTTCTGTCTAAAAAAAAAAAAAAAAAAAAGTGACAGGATAGCTAATGATAGACAGACGAATCTAGCCACAGTCAAAAGAGCCTTCCATAGTTCTACAAAGGAAACTAAATGCTAGATACCCAATATTTCATAGGGTACACACCTACAATTTAACCCCTATTGTACCAAATATTTCTAATAGCAAATTTGAGGATTATTTTCTTTGTGGAAAATTAATTCCAATTTTATAATTAAAACTATGGAAAAACAGATCTTACTTTCGAGGAAACCATGGTTAATATCAAATACTGTACCAAATGTTTTATATGTTATCTTATCCACCACTTACATCTATAGGGCGAGTATAATTATTATTCCTACTTTGCACATGAGGAAAAAAGCACAAAGTGGTTAAGCAACTTGCCCAAGTGAAAAAACTGGCCTTAGTTTGATACTGCTGATTTTAGTCTTTGCCATCAATTGCTATGCCTTATAATCAACACAATCTAATTTTATTTATTTAATCCAAACAACTGCCTTGTAAAGTTTATTTATTCCCACCACTCCATGGAAGAAACTGAGGCTCTGAGAAGTTAAGGTCAGATGGCTACATAACGTAAGTGGTCATTAGTCTTGAGATTCATTCCAAGTGTAGCAACAATTTCATTGAGTAATACAACACAGAATCAGAAGACTAGCAGAAATTGTAAGGAAAAAGACTGGTTTTGAACATAAATAATTTTCTAGACAACAATAGAAAGGGCTACTTTCAGAAGTAGTAGACTTCTAGTTCCTAGAATTTAAGCAAAAGCTGAGATTTGAGGACTTTTTTATTTGAGTGGAAAACTAAATTCCTTTGCAATTATAA
This sequence comes from Perodicticus potto, assembly GCA_963574655.1. NCBI lineage: Eukaryota > Metazoa > Chordata > Mammalia > Primates > Lorisidae > Perodicticus > Perodicticus potto. The sequence goes on along the minus strand of CAUYRH010143353.1, from coordinate 10,073 downwards.
TATTCAAAGTAGCATTCCAAGTGGAAAAGGAATTGAAAAAGATAAAGGCATCAGGGAAGACTTCCTGAAGAGATAGGACTTGGAGGATTAGCAAAAGAAAAAAAGATTGAAAAAAATCACTTAATATTAGGTATGGAGGTGGAAATATGCAAGGTGTATGTCTTTGTGTGTGTGTGTGTGTGTGTGTAAAGGAATAAGAAGGTACCAGGAAGCAGGCAGGTGGCATGCATCTGTAGCCCCAGCTACACAGGAAGCTAAGGCAGGAGGTTGTTGAGGTCAACCTGGGCAACACAGCGAGACTTCATTTCTAAAAAAATTAAAAAATTAGCTTGGTCCAGTGACATAAGCCTAAGTACTCCAGAGGCTGAGAGAGGAGGACTGCTTGAGCTAGAAATTCCAGGCTGCAGTGTACCATGATCATGCCTGTGAAGAGTCACCACATTGTATCTCAGTTGACACACCAAGACCTTATTTCTTTTTAAACTTAAAAACAAAAATGTTGGCAGATTACCCAACTAGAGAAAATGGTTCATGATGAACTGAATAATAGCTTTAAAATGCTGAAAGAATATTTCTTCATTTTTTAATGCTATTCATAATGTACTGGCTCTAGAAATAACATTTATAAATTTAATCTGCAATATTAACATTTTCTTCATCAATTTCTTAAGTCTAAACAATGGGGAAAAAAACAAAACAAAACAAGAAACCTAGCTCAGACTTGTACCATTTTCAGACTTCCATAGTGTAAATTACTCCCACCACAATAAATTTCAAGCTACTAACATAAGCATCATTAGTTGGTAAGAAACATACAGTAGCACACCATTATATAGTATTTCCATCATACAGAAACAATAGACATAATTAACCTCAAGAGACAGCCAACAATAACATGTAACAAAATAATTACAAAGTGAAGAGTTTTGAGTATTTGTTATCTTTAAATATAACTTATTAAGTTTACATAATTTGATTTTTAATAGTAGCTGTGCTTGGCAACAAATATACAAAATTGCTGAAAATTTAACATTTGGCTCTCCTAAGTAGGTGTAAGTTAGGTCCAGCATACCACTGGCTCCAAGATTTCAGGCCCCCTCCCTCAGATAAGCCTAAGATTTCAAGCTTGCAGTGTGGAACAACCATATGGACTGTTAACAGAAATAATAAGCAAGTCGTGAGGGTTAGAAGGGATGTGGATTTAATAGGTTCAATTTTAAATATGCTGAATTTAAAATGGCAGCAAAAGAATTACAAATGGAAATGCTCTTATAGCAGCTAGAAATATCAGAATTCAATCTGTGTCAGCTGAGAACTTAAGTTTAGAAGTCACATATAGAGGTGCTAGCTAAAGACATGGGAAACAATGGGCTTTCTGGAACAGGGGCAAGAAAGGAGAGCAGAATGCTAAGGACTGTGCCTTAGGGAATACCCAAAATTAGAAGGCAGGGGATGGAAAAGCAATCAGTAAAAGACAGAAGGGGGAAAGAAATACAGGACTACTGAAAGAGGTATGCAAGAAACAAGAAAGTAAAATCAAGACAGGAATGATTGCCAAGATCAAATATTACAGCATAGGTCAAGGAGGATGAAAACTAAGGAAGTTATTGAATTTTACTACAAATAAGTGTGACTGTTTTTTTTTTCTTTGTGAGAATCATTTTCAAAAATGGTGCAATGGAAATCAGATTATTAATGAATAGCAGGTTTTTAAAAAAGTTATAAATTAGACCTGGCACCTGTAGTTCAGTGGCTGGGGTGCCCGTCACATACACCGGGGCTGGTGGGTTTGAACCGCACATAATAATGACAAGTACAACAAAAAACAGCCTTGTGGCATTGTGGCAGGCACCTGCGGTCCTAGCTATTTGGGAGGCTGAGGCAAGAGAATTGCTTAAGCCCAAGAGTTTGAGGTTGCTGTTAGCTGTGACACTATAGCACCCTACTGAGAGTGACATAGTGAGACTCTGTCTCAAAAATAAAACAATAACAAAAAAAAAATCAAAAAATATTAAATAGTTAACATTTAGGATTAAGAAAATGAGGTACAACTAAATTAAGTGAGTGGCTTATTTTTGGCAGGTAAGACCTGAACAGAGGGCATAAAAATCAGGAGTGGGTGGATTGCCTGACCACACAGGTTCAAGACCAGCCTGAGCAAGAGCGAGACCCTATCTCAAAATAATAGCCCGGTGTTGTGGCAGGCCCCTATAGTCCCAGCTACTTGGGAGGCTGAGACAAGAGAATTGCTTGAGCCCAAGAATTTGAGGTTGCTGTGAGCTATGACGCCACAGCACTCTACCGAGGGTGACAATTGAGACACTGTCTCAAAAAAAAAAAAAAAAAATCGGGAGTGGGAATTGAATAATTATTTAAGTAAATTATAATAGTAGCTGAGTGTAGTGGCTCATGCCTATAATCCTAGCACTCTGGGAGGTTGAGGCAGGTGGATTGCGTGAGCTCAAGAGTTCGAGACCAACCTGAGTAAGAGTGAGACCATGTCTCTACTAAAAATAGAAAAATTAACCAGGCATTGTGGCAGGCATCTGTAGTCCCAGCTACCTGGGAGGGTGAGACAAGAGGAATGCTCGAACCCAGGACTTTGAGATTGCTATAAACTATAACACCACAGCATTCTACCTAGGGTGACAGACTGAGACCCTCTCTCAAAAATAAATAAATAATAAATACATTATAGTAGGGCTTGAGGGCCAAGCAAGATTATGTTAATAATAGGATATTAAACACCATAGAGTGTTAAAAAAGAAATGGAGGCACATTTAAATCTAAGGTGAATAGCATTCAAAAAATATGAAGACATACTCTTGTCTAAATTTTAATGCTTTATTCCTGTGACAGCAAATCTCAAACACACTACAGGAAATTTGGATGAGAGCTAGATTATTATGGCTGTCAACCTTTGACTAATAACAAATATGAAAATAAAACTACCAAAAGATACAGACAGAGATAATGGGGGAAGGGAAGGTAGAGAGGGTTTCCCCCCCCTGAAGAATCTGCAACAACAGAGAACAACAGCAGTTTCTAAAGCATGCTGCGCACAGCTCTGCCTAGAGGTGGGTAAGAACTAGCTAACATTTCTTGGGTGCTCCCATGTCAGAAATTTTTCAGATATGGGATCTGGAGATTAAGTAAAATCCCTAAAATCATAGTTAGTAAAATGACCAAGCTGATTAAATCCAGGACTGCCTCATTCTAACATCTTTCCCCTTCTGTATATAACAGTTTGCTTCTGAAGCTCTCCACAAACCTCTATTTAAAAAAAAAAAAAATAATAGACTACGCATCAAAGTTTTAGAAGCAGCCAAGTAAAGGCAAGAAGACATAGAGGTTTCTTTCTAACAAATAATCATGCTATTCTGTCAATAAATAAGATAAAGGGCCAGGCACGATGGCCCATGCCTGTAATCCTAGCACTGTGGGAGACTGATACAGGTGGACTGCTTGAGCTCAGAAGTTCAAGACCAGCCTGAACAAGAGATCCTGTCTCTATTAAAAATAGAAAAATTAGCTGGGTACGGTGGTACACACCTGTAGTCCCAGCTACTCGGGAAGCGGAGGCAAGAAGAAGATCACTTGAGCCCAAGAGTTTGAGATTTCTATTAGATATGATGCTGTGGCACTCTAGCCTGGGGCAACAGAGTAAGATGCTGTCTCAAAAACAAACAAAATGAATAAGATGAGTGAAAAATTTCAACTATCCAGGACCTTGCCTGTTTGCACTCCCTGAGAAAATCAATTTAAAATTAGTCAATGTGTCCAAGAAGAATATACATATGGCCAAGATGGTTCAACATCATTAACTATAGGGAAAATATAAATCAAAACCAAATGATACACTCACTATGACAGCTATAATCAAAAAAACAAATAAGAGGTAGCAAGGATACAGAGAAACTGGAACAGTCACACACTGCTAGTGGAAATGAAAAATGATGCTGCTGGCTGGGCTCATGCCTATAATCCTAGCACTGTGGGAACCTGAGGCAGGAAGATCCCTTGAGCTCAGGGGTTCAAGGCCTGTCTGAATAAGAGAGAGATACCATCTCTATTAAAAATAGAAAAATTAGCCAGGTATTATAGTAGACACCTATAGTTCCAGTCACTCAGGAGGCTGAGATATGAGTATCATTTAAGTCCAGTAATTTAACGTTGAAGTGAGCTATGATAATGCCACTGTACTCTAGCCAGGGTAACAGAGACTGTCTCAAAAAACAAAAACAAACAAACAAAAAAAACCCTCAAAAAACTGGATCAGAAGTGTCCTTAATTAGTAAAGAAGAATTAATTTGCTTATTCTAAAATGAACTGTTTCTCAAAGAGTTATCTGGGAATTCAAGAGAACCCAGATCAACTAAATCCAGAACTTGGAAGATTTGGTTGATTTTGTTGTTATACTGGCCTACCTACAAAAGACAGCATTAATCTGAGTATACTTGAGAAGTAAAGCAAAGGATGCTTGAGCTATAAAAAACAAATGTGAATTCCTAATTCTCAGCCCAAAGTCAAAGAATTCCAGGAACTTAAAGGAATACTTTTGACCAGCAGTAAATCTCTCTCTAAAAATCCCAACGTCAAAAGAAATGCTGTTGAAACCATAAGGCTGGGGCCCTGAGAAGAGATGAAAAATAGCCAAGGATTTAAGTAAAGCTGTGGCTGGCCTCCAGTTTTTAACAATGCTATGATGTGTTCTGCTTGTTTCTTTCTCCCTGGGCCTCCTGTCATCACACAGCACTGAGGCAGAGGTCCAACAGGCAGCATAAGCTACTAATGAGCGGCGGGGAGCTAAAGAATTTGAATTTAGCTATAAAGTTAAGGCAGCAAGCTAGAGGCAGGATCAATTCAGTTCTTCCAATTATTAGAGAGGAGGTATAAAAGAATAAGTCGGGGGCAAGCTGAGTAGAAAGAAAAGTAATTTTGATCATAAGACTCAGGATCGATCCCTTGCCAACAGTATGATCTTGGGAAAGTCATTTCACCCTTCAAATTCTCCCTTTCCTTAGTTGTTAAAATTGAGAGGATAAAATAGTCTTATCTCCTTTGGGGTTGTTGTAAGGATCAAGTCAAATATAAAACACTATTGAAATATTATTTACTCAAGGTAACAAATACTTATTGGATATATCTCATGTTCTTTGTGCAGCACTTGACAGAGAAAGTAGCACAATACACTCCCAGCCCTCAAGGAGTACTCTAACTGAGGACAGTGGTGCATGAACACACAGGCACCTCTTGAAAGAAGTATGAAACAGTGCTGGAGCTGCAATTGATTTAGACTGAGGAACAGAGGTCAGACTACCAGAAAGGTGATACTGGAGCTGGGCCTTGAAGGGTAAATGGGTGATGCCCAGGCAGAGGAGGCTGGGACAGGTCTTCTAAAGAGAAAAATAAATAAGTGAAGAGTAAACACTGTGTAAAAGTACACATTAGGAAGCAGTGAGTTATCTCATGTGGCTACAGCACAGGCCATACAAGAAAGTGTGCCTGGAAATGAAGCTGGACAGATAGGCTGGAACCAGGCTGCAAAGGAAACTATGTCATGGCAGAGTTAAGCCATCTAATTAGAGGCAACTCATAGCCATTGAAGGGAAATAGCCAGGGTTTTCTTTTTTTCTCCTAACATCTCTCCCTTTTTTCTTTGTTCTAACACTATAAAAAGATACCATATTTGCCTTCAGAGTATAATTGGCAGAAAGATATAGAATGTATCTTCCTAAATGTTATAGATGCTATAACAGAAGTATAGTAAGGGGCACAAAGAAGAGGGTGGTTAATTCCACATGGGAGAGTCAGGAAAATACTTATTGAGGTGTTAAGTTGGTATTATCCAGGCAGATCAGATTGGCAGAACATATTCCAAGCAGAAGAGGCAGCAAGAGCAAAGATTCAGAGACATAAAATAGTTCAGCAAGAGCTTAAGGTATGAGGAGAATTTGGCACCATGAGCCTGGAAAGGTAGGCAGCAGCCAGGGCTGGTACTGTATAGGTTAAAAAGCACAGATTCTTCAGGTTGCCCAAATTCTACAATTTTTCTGTGTCTTTCTAGCACTGTGATCTTGAACAAATTCCTTGCCCTCTCTAAACCTCATTTTTCACATTGATAAAATAGAGTGTTAATAGAACCTACAGTGTAAGGTCACTGGAGGATTAAATGAGATAATCCACGTAAAGGACTAAGTATAGAATGTCTGACCTACAGGAAGCCCTCAATAAACTATTACCACTATTGTCATTACCTGTGTTATTATAGAAAACTTTGTTAGGAACCTATAATCATAATTAAGGAAAGAGATGGGGCCCTGGACAAAAGCCGATGTGAAGGAGATGGAGAAGACAGATGCAAGCAAACTTTCTGAGCTGCGAGTGACAGAATGGACTTGGTGACAAGGGAGAGATTATGGACAGAAACGAATCTAGTATGATTCCAGGTTCTTAACTTGGACAACTAGCTACATGAGTGAAAATATTTAATGATTTGGGATGTGTTAAATGTAAGATATGCCTGGGTATCATCCAGGCGAACGTATCAAGTACAATGTGAGAAACAAGTCTTTGACTCAGGCAAGAATGCATGAAAAGGCTCTAACATTGCCTCCTTATCCAGACCTTGTAGTCTGAAAATTACCCTCACCCGCGGTACCCACTTAAAAAGTGGCCCTAAGGAGCCATTTCTGACCTGTATAACCATTTCCTTGGCTGCAGTTTACTGAATTATGGACAACTGACCTATGCAGAAAAATAAAACTCCAACCAATCAGACTTGGTGTTTGGTGCCTTTGGAATCATGTGGCTTCATATAACCATTTGAGGGACAGCCACCATGGTTCACTCATGTGCAACAGGACAAATATAGGGAAATGAATGTAAGAGGCACACAAAAAAGTAAAAAGGAAAGAACACGAAGTCTCCAAAAAAGAGAGGGTGGGAGAGAGAAAGAAAGAGAGTAATTGTCTGACTATTGTTTAGTTTTTATTAAACCCAGCTGCATCTAGATGTTGGACTCTGTGAGATTGTCCTGTATTCACTTCTACTTTTGTTCCTACACATTCTATGAAACCAAACAATCTGGGATTAAAACAGATGAGACTGCCCAAGAAGAATACAGAGAAAAAAACAAACAAACAAAAATTGCCAAAGTTAAGACCCTGGGGAACACCAACATGCTATAGACAGAGGAAGAAAAGCCAATGAAAGAGGTAATGGGGGCAGGGGAGAGAAGTGATTCAGGAAAAAGTAGTGTCCTAGAAGTCAACAAAAGAGAGTTTCAACATAGTATCAAATGCTACCAAGAAATCAAATAAGAGAAAAACAAAACTAGGCCACTGGATATGGAAATTAAGAGATTACTAGTGGCAACCTCTTTGCTAGTGTAGTAGTACCTACTATAACTCAAACAGTTTGTTTTTAGGTCCTGACTACCACAGTAGTCATACTATTTATTCTTTGGTGGGTCTACACAAGTCTTTGCCTTGGTTTCTCTCTTATCTAAAAATAATAATAATAAAATTTGTCCCTAACCCTTCTGAAAATGTTCCATATCTTAAACTGCACATAGCCGGGCATTGTGGCAGGTGCTGGTAGTCCCTCGGGAGGGTCTACTTGGGAGGCTGAGGCAAGAGAATCGCTTAAGCCCAAGAGTTTGAGGTTGCTGTGAACTGTGACACCATGGCACATAGCGAGATTCCATCTCAAAAAAATAAAATAAAATAAAATAAAAAATAAACTGCATGGTGGCAAAATTCATGTAGAAATTCATTAAACTGAACATTTAAGACCTGAGCATTTTAAGAGAGAGAACAAAATCCCCTCTGTCCCGTTCTTCCATAGTAATCATATTTAAAAATAAAGGGGCTTGCAGGGAGGATGGGGGAGGGAGGGTAATTGTTGGGATCACATCTATGGTGCATCTTAGAAGGGTACAGATGAAACTTACTAAACGCAGAATACAAATATCTTCACATAATAACTAGGAAAGTGTCATGAAGGCTATGTTAAACAGTTTGATGAAAATGTTTCAGATTGCATATGAAGCCAGCACACTGTACCCCACGATTGCACTAATGTACCCAGCTATGATTTAATTAAGAAATAAATAAATAAATAAAGTAAAATAAAGACATAAATAAATAAATAAATAAATAAAGGGGCTTACATAATGTTCTTTTGAGTCCCAAGAATAATCTCATGGTATCCTCAACCTTTACCCTCTAAGGTAACGTCATGTAATACTTTCCTCACCAAGAAAAAGATCAGTAAAAGTTTCTAGTGCTATGGCTGTATTCGCTTAGAGAAAGAAAGAAAGGGGGTGGTGCCTGCAGCTCAGTGGGCAGAGTGCCAACCTCATATACTGAAGGTGGCAGGTTCAAACCCGGCCCCGGCCAAACTGCAACAAAAAAATAGCTGGGCGTTGTGGTGGGCTCCTATAGTCCCAGCTACTAGAGAAGCTGAGGCAAAAGAATTTCCTAAGCCCAAGAGCTGGAGGTTGCTGTGAGCTGTGATACCACAGCACTCTACCAAGGGTGACAAAGTGAGACTCTGTCTCTTAAAAAAAAAAAAAGAAAGAAAGAAAGGTCACATGGGTCTTTATACACTCAGCAGAAGGCAGGCAATCAGAACCATCTGAGAGGGAATGACTGAAGCAGATGAGAGTAGCGAGAGGCACCATGCCAACATGCAACGGTCTCCTACCTTCATCAGGTGCTTGTTGACCCACTTGGTGAATGTTTTCTTCTGAACCCGGTCCCGTTCATCTACAAAGGAAACACAGAGAAAGCACTGGTTTAGTACTACCCAGGCAACAAGTCCCCAGACCCTTTACCCACACATCAGTTCCTCTAGGAATAGTTAAAAGGGCTCACTTTGTCCACAGAAACACAGGACAGTGACTTCTTGTTAAGAAGGTTTGGCCTACCTGAACTTCTTCGGTTTTTTGTTGTTCTTCCTTTTTTTGAGACAGAGTCTCACGTTGTCGCCCTCAGTAGAGTGCCGTGGAGTCACAGCTCACAGCAACCTCAAACTCTTGGGTTAAGCAATTCTCTTGCCTCTACCTCCCATGTAGCTGGGACCACAGGTGCCCACCACAATACCCGGCTATTTTTTTGTTGTGATTATTGTTGTTTAGATGGCCTGGAATGGGTTCGAACCTGCCAGCCTCAGTGTATGTGGCTGGCACCATAACCACTGTGCTACGAGCGCCGACCCAACTTCTTTGGTCTTGACCATGTTGTGCCTTAATAGATTAGATAGAATTGTGTGCCTTAAAAATCACAGGGTGGCAAAGTCTCCCTGATACAATAATTTGAGCAGAGCAGGATGATTCCCCTCTTGCCTCATAATAATCTCTACAAAGCCAACGCAGTGAACAACACCAACAGAAGGGGTGGGGCTGCCTTGGCCTTTGGGACACTTGTCGGCAATGGTTAAACCTCACCCTTCCTGCGCTGACGATCTGCCTGAGCATGGCTCTCCCTCCCGTATTCACTACATCTTGTGTTCCAGTTTCTTCATGAGCCATCACTAACCAGCCAAACTCCTGAAGCTGCCTAATTTATGCCCAGTACACATATTTCCCCTCTCTTCCTTCTCCTAAGTCTTACAAGCAAACTTCCCTTCTTTCTCAACTATTGTCACCTCTTTAACAGAAACATTACTTGACAGTGACCACTCCACAGAGGCTCTATCCTGCAGAAGACTCACATTCTCCCTCTCCCCCAATCCCCAGAGCCACTTCCAGACCACTCAGCCAACAGCCCTGCTCTTTTTCTGTTTATTGGAAGCCCATGCCATCCCCTATAGTACTATGCTCAAACCATTCTCACTGTCATTGTCCGTGCTCTGCTGCCCACTTGCTTCCACATGGCAAATCTACCTTAACCTTCCTGGATCACTCAGTACACATTTATTATCTATAATTTTTTTTTTTTTGAGACAGAGCCTCAAGCTGTCACCCTGGATAGAGTGCCGTGGCATCATAGCTCACAGCAACCTCCAATTCCTGGGCTCAAGCGAGTCTCCTGCCTCCGCCTCCCAAATAGCTGGGACTACAGGTGCCC
>CAUYRH010143341.1:0-31599 GCA_963574655.1 Perodicticus potto | reverse complement strand
AGACAGAGCCTCAAGCTGTCACCCTGGATAGAGTGTCATGGCATCACAGCTCACAGCAACCTCCAATTCCTGGGCTCAAGCGAGTCTCTTGCCTCCGCCTCCCAAGTAGATGGGACTACAGGCGCCAGCCACAACGCCCGGCCATTTTTGGGCTGCAGCTGTCCTTGTTTGGTGGGCCCGGGCTGGATTCGAATCTGCTAGCTCAGGTGTACATGGCTGGCACCTTAGCCCGTTGAGCCACAGGCGCCGAGCCATTACTCACCACTCTTTACACGCTAGTTGCTGTTCATACCTTCCTACCAACTGCAGGAAGTACTACTGTTAGACCCCTTTTGCATATGAGGCAATTGAGGCACACAGAGGGACCATCCCTTGCCTCAGGTCACAGTTTATAAGTTGAAGACAGGATTAGATCTCGGGCTCTTGAAGAGCACCAAAATCATGTCCCTAGAAGGGGATCTGAAAAGTTTGCACATTCATGTAACAAATCTTTTTATATTTTTTCTGCATCATAGCTCACAGCAAACTCAAACTCTTGGGCTCAAGTGATCCTCTTATCTCAGTCTCCTAAGTAGCTAGGACTATAGGTGCCCACCACAACGCCTGGCTATTTTTAGAGACGGGGTCTTGCTCTTGCTGAGGCTGGTCTCTAACTCCTGAACTCAGGCAATCCACCTGCCTCTGCCTCCCAGAATGCTGGGATTACAGTTGTGAGCCACTGTGCCTGGCTATGCAACAAATGTTCTCTGAGCCCTTCCTTTGTGCCAGGGTCTCTCTTAATACTTGGGGGTCACAGTTGAAAATGAGACAGAAATTCCTGTACCAAGGAAACCTGCAATCTAGTGGGGGAGATGTGAGTTAAATGCTAAGCAAGCTATGTAATAGGACAGGTGGTAGTAAATGCAGTAGGGGGAACTGACATGCATGTATGTGTGCACACACATGGCGGAGAGCGAGGGGTGGCAGTCAGTATACTTCTGTTCTTATTCTTCTATGGTTCTTTACGTTAATATATTTGCTTAAACAAAAAGACCTAAAGAGGTGAGCCACACTTGGGAAAGGAAAGTACCAAGGCAGAGGGAATGGCCAGTGCAAAGGTCCATGCCCCTTTACCTCACAGATAGCTGGAGGGAGCTATCAAGTAGAAGCAAAAGGATACCAAGACAGGGAGGTGACCAGACAGAGCCTCAGGGAAGACTTGGGGTTTTTCTATGGGAGAGTGGGAACTGTGGAGGGCTCTGGGTAGAGGACGCATGTGACTAATTCAGGTGTCCCAGGTGCTCTGCGGCTGTGGTGGGGGCAAGGGTGGGATTTCTACATGTTTTCCATCTCCTGTGCAGTGGCTTTTTGAGAAATGCCCGTTGACTGACCAATGTCCCTCTGCCCTGTCTAGATCCAGCTGAAGCCCTGCAGCTTCCAATGGACTATGTCCAGCGGGTCAAGCGGACCCACTCTCAGGGTGGCTACGGTTCACAGGGGTGAGGCAGGCCCTGGACTTTGAGGGTATAGAGGGGAAGGAAGTTGTGGTCCAGAGGGCCATCACATGCATGGACTTCCCACCTTTTTCTCTGAAGGTACAAGTACAACTGGAAGCTGGATGAGGCCCGGAAAAATCTGCTGCGCACGCACACTACAGCAGCCAGTGCCCGTGCCCTCTACCGCCTTGCTCAGAAGGTACAGTGGGGCCTAGACAGTGGCCAGGGTGGGAAGAAGGTCTGTCTTAGGGACCTTCTGACCCATGCACCGGCCTGGCTTGGCTATCACCCCTAGAAACCCTTCACACCAGCCAAGTACTTCTCCATTGACCGTGTGTTCCGGAATGAGAACCTGGATGCCACACATCTGGCTGAATTCCACCAGATCGAAGGTGTTGTGGCTGACTATGGCCTCACCCTGGGCCACCTCATGGGTGTGTTGCGAGAATTCTTTACCAAGCTGGGTGAGTGGGCAAGTCAGAGCAGGCCAGGGTGGGTGGTGGTGTTGGTGGTGCAGTTGGTGGATGCTTTGGTTCCTAACCTTACCCTGCTTTCCCTGCCCAATCCAGGTATCACCCAGCTGCGCTTTAAGCCAGCCTACAACCCATACACAGAGCCCAGCATGGAGGTGTTCAGCTACCACCAAGGTCAGGGTAGAACCTACTTCTGAGGTGGGAGAGTGGTCTCAGATTGCCCAAAGCTTGGCTCAGGTTCCCCAACTCCCAAGCTGACCACCTGGCCCAGAACCACCCCGATACACTGTCCCTGTCCTCCCCATCCTGCACCACAGGCCTGAAGAAGTGGGTAGAGGTCGGGAACTCTGGGGTCTTCCGCCCTGAGATGCTTCTGCCCATGGGACTTCCTGAGAATGTGTCAGTCATTGCCTGGGGCCTCTCACTAGAGCGGTAAGTACCCAGGCAGGACCCCAGGGTATCTGGTTAACTCCAGGTGTAGGTAACTTCAGCACCATCTATCTGCTGTGGTCCCATTGGAGTGAGAAGGATGATAACTAGCAAGATAAATAAGTACATTCAACAAATAACAAATGAAAACAGTCTAGAGTACGTCCAAGGGTAGTGAGTAAGAAGACTAGGTGGTCAGAGAAGGCCTCATGGAGGAGTTAACAGTCGAGCAGAGATTGGAGGTAGATAAAGGGGTGAGACATGAGAGTATCTGGCGAAGAGTTATTCTAGGTAGAGGGCACGACGACCAGTGCAAAGGCCCTAAGGCAAGAACAAGCCTTACATATTTGGAAAAGAGCGAGGAGGCCAGTGTGGCTGGAGGGAGTGATTGAGCGGAGGGAGGTGACATAGCAGATGGTGCAGGGCCTTGTGGGTCACTGGGAGAACTTTGGCTTTTCCCCTGTGGAAGGTGGGACCTGTAGAGAGCTGAGCAGGGAAAATTGTAAACGCTTTCTCTCTCCCCAAAGCCCGACCATGATCAAATATGGCATCAACAACATCCGGGAGCTGGTGGGCCATAAAGTGAACCTACAGATGGTGTATGACAGTCCCCTATGTCGCCTGGATGCCGAGCCAAGACCTTCTCAGACACAGGTGGCTGCGTGACAGTGGGCCACCCCAGGACAGCCTCACCTCTCCACTCCCTGTGTTCCTGTTGCTGAGAACCTCTGCATCTCCAACCACTGGCCCCCTTGTATTTATGAGGCCTCTGTGAGGCCATCCCCTGTCTCTCCTTGGTGTCTGCTCTTCCCACCATCCCAGGGGCAGAATAGTGGTGGCAGGTTCCTTCTGATGTCCCGTGGGCTGTCTGCTGATGAGTATGAGTCCTGGGGAGCCCTGTGGGCCAGCTGCTATCTAATAAAGTGGGAGGTTGTCCTCATGTGGTGCCTTTCCTTAGGGGTGAGGGGCCCATCAGGTCCCTTCAGCTCAACATGCTGCCTGATGGGGGGAAACATGGATGCAGGAGCCCTGGGTACAAAGGGTGGTAAATTCCAGGTCTTGGATACTCAGAATGGTGGCCAGTGTGAACCAGATCACCTGGGGAAAATTAATTTCATCAAGTATTTACTGATCACCTGCTGGTGCCAGGCCCTCTTTAGGCAAAAGGAACAGAAACCCTTCGCCCTCCTGCGGAGGGACATTTGGGAGGTGGAAGCCAAGGTAGTTGTTGGAATTTCCCAGGAACCAGGGTTCTCCATAACTGGTGGAAGCCTGGGTGTGGGTGGGTGGGGACTGCGGCTATTTTTCTTCTTTCTCTGGTTTATTTTGTTTTGTTATTGAGACAGCTTCACTGTGTGCCCTGGGTAGAGAGTGGCATGGCGTCGTAGCTTATAATAAGCTCAAACTCTTGGGCTCAAGAGATCTCCTTGCCTCAGCCTTCAGAGTATCTGGGACTACAGGCAGCTGCCACAATGCCCAGCTAGTTTTTGTATTTTTAGTAGAGACAGGGTCATGCTCTTGCTCAGGTTAGTCTTGAACTCCTGAGTTCAGGCAGTCCACCTGCCTGGGGCTCCCAGAGTGGTTCTTCTTTTTTTTGGAGACAGTGTCTCACTCCATAGTCCAGGATATAGAGTAGTAGCATCATCCTACCTTACTGCAACCTCAAACTCCTGGGCTCAAGTGATCCTCCTGCCTCAGCCTCCCAAGTAGCTGGGGCTACCTTTTTTTTTTTTTTTTTTTTTTTTGAGACAGTCTCGCTTTTTTTGCTTTAGATAGAATACAGTGGCATCACCATAGCTCACTGCAACCTCAACAGCCTCAAACTTCTAGGCTCAAGCCATCCTCCTCCCTCAGTCTCCCAAGTAGCTGGGGACTATAGACATGCACTATACTACCCAGTTAATTTTTCTATTTTTAGTAGAGAGAGGGTCTCACTTTGCTCAGACTGGTCTTTTTTTTTCTTTTTTTTTTATTTGCAGTTTTTGGCCGGGGCTGGGTTTGAACCCATGACCTCCAGCATATGGGGCCAGTGCCCTACTCCTTTGAGCCACAGGCACCACCCCTCAGACTGGTCTTGAACTCCTAACCTCAAGTAGTCCTCTCACCTCTGGGCCCAGCCTTATTTTTCTATTTTTTTTTTTTTTTTTTAACAAATGGGAATCTTGCTACATTGCTCAGTCTGGTCTCAAATTCCTGGCCTCAAGCAGTCCTCCCACCTTGGCCTCCCTAAGTGCTAGAATTAAAGGCGCTGCCCCTCATTTTCTAATTGGATTGTTTGCTTTATGAGTTGCAAGAATTTGGGCGGCACCTGTGGCTCAGTGGGTAGGGGACTGGCCCCATATACCGAGGGTGGTGCGTTCAAACCCAGCCTAGGCCAAACTGCAACAAAAAAATGGCCGGGCGTTGTGGCGGGCACCTGTAGACCCAGCTACTCAGGACGCTGAGGCAAGAGAATTGCCTAAGCCCAGGAGTTGGAGGTTGTGAGCTGTGTGACGCCACGGCACTCTACCAAGGCTGATAAAGTGAAACTTTCTGTACAAAAAAAAAAAGTTGCAAGAGTTCCTTGTAATATATGAGTTCTTAGATACATACAGTATTTTGCAAATATTGTCTCAGTCTGGCTCTTCCTTTGCCAATTATTGTTGTTAGTATTTTAAGGGATTATTGTTACTGCTACTGTAATTATTAAGGGATACTACTCTACAAGGACCAACCTGTAGGAACACTCATGCACTGTTGGTCGTACTGCAAACTAGTACAGCCTCTGTAGAAAGAAGTGTGGCAATTCCTCAGAAAACTAAAAGTAGACTTGCCTTTTGACCCTGCAATTCCACTACTAGGCATTTACCCAAACAAAAACAAAAAACATTTTACCACAGGGATATTTGCACTAGAATGTTCATATCTGCTCAGTTCACAATCGTAAAGTGCTGATCAACACGTGAATGGATAAGTAAACTGGTACATGTATACAGTGGAATACTATTCATCCCTAAAATAAGATAGAAATTTTGCATCCTTTGTAACAATCTGGATGGTTATGGAGAACATTCTCCTAAGTAAAATATTGCAAGATTGCAAAAACAAGCATTACATGTAGGTAATATCAGTTTGAAACTAGGAGACCAACAATCACAGACCCATAGGAGAGAAAAACTCAATTAAATTCAAGAAGGTGGGGGAGGGAGCTCAGTACTTTGCAACCGAATAGGTAAAATGCATGGATATGTGGCACACTCCCTGGGTGCGGACACGTGAATTATGTAACTTTATGGTTTATACCCTCATTGTAATCTGATATTTTTTTAAATGGGAAAAAATTTCCTGGGTAAGGTAGTGATTGCTTGTAGTCCCAGCTTCTTGGGAGGCTGAGGTGGGGTGGAGTCACTTGAACCCAAGAGTTTGAGGTTGCTGTGAGCTAGGCTGAGGCCATGGCACTGTAGTACTCAGGACAGAGAGACTGTCTCAAAAAAAAAAAAAAAAAAAAAGTCAGGATTTTCCAAATATCCCCTAAAATGCTATCCAACATCTTCACCCAGAGAAGCACTGAAAGCTGTTGTAAGCACTGTCAGGGTTAAAGTAGACTATACAAATATCACACTGACTTTAGAATTTGACTCTAGAGACGCTTCTGTATTTTCCCTGTATTTTATAGATGAAGAACCTGAACCAGGAAAGGCTGTGACTTATCCAAGATCACACAGCCAGCGGGCACCAGAATAGTGTGAAGCCAGGACTGTGTAACTCAGCAAAAAGTGAATTTGATTCTCCTTCCCACTTCAAACTTTGCCCAAATCAGAGCTGATAAGTGTCTTAAAGGGAGGTGTCTGAACTTTCAATTCCTCCTGCCTCATTACACTAGAATAGAGGCTGAGCACCTGCAGGAGTACCTACTTCTCCCCCCAATTTTTTTTTTTTGAGACAGTCTCAAGCTGTTGCCCTGGGTAGAGTGCTGTGGCATCATAGCTCACAGTAACCTCCAACTCTGGCTCTAGCGATTCTCTTGCCTCGGTTTTTCTACTTTTAGTAGAGATGGGGTCTCGCTTTTGCTCAGGCTGGTCTTGAACTCTGAGCTCAAGCAACCCACCCGCCTTGGCCTCCCAGAGTGCTAGGATTAAAGGCATGAGCCACTGCACCTGGCCTACTTCTCCCCTTTTGAAAGATCCAGCCTGTGCTGGTGGTTTTGAGGCAGGAAGAGGTAGGGATAGCTCCATGTTCCTGTGTTTCTTCCCCTTACACTCCACTGAGAAGGCCATAGTTATACCTGGACCAGTTCACCATCCTCAAGCGAGGAGTGAGGGACTCTTTTTAAAAAAAAATTTTTTTTTTTTTGAGACAGAGCCTCAAGCTGTCGCCCTGCGTAGAGTCTGTGGCATTACAGCTCACAGCAACCTCTACCTCCTGGGCTCAAGTGATTCTTCTGCCTCTGCCTCCCAAGTAGCTGGAACTACAGGTGCCAGCCACAATGCCTGGCTATTTTTTGTTGCAGCCATCAGTTGTTTGGCGGGCCCAGGCTGGATTCGAACCCGCCAGCTCAGGTGTATGTGGC
Organism: Perodicticus potto; assembly: GCA_963574655.1. Taxonomy (NCBI): domain Eukaryota; kingdom Metazoa; phylum Chordata; class Mammalia; order Primates; family Lorisidae; genus Perodicticus; species Perodicticus potto. Next base: position 24,673 of record CAUYRH010143341.1, on the reverse strand, counting down.
TTGCGCCTTAGCCACTTGAGCCACAGGCGCCGAGCCTCTTTTTAAAAATTTTTTATTTATTTATTTTATTTTTTGTTGTTGCAGTTCAGCCGGGGCGGGTTTGATCCTGCCACCCTTGGTATATGGGGCTGGCGCACTACCCACTGAGCCACAGGTGCCGCCCTATTTATTTATTTTTAATTTAAGAAACGGTATCCCCCTTGTCACTCCGGCTGGAGTGGCTCAGTCATAGCTCACTGTGGCCTGGAACTCCGGGGCTCAAGTGATCCTCCCACCTCAACCCCCAGAGTGGCTGGACTGTGTAGACACATGCCTGTCCAGGTTGAGACCTTTGAGGCAACGTGGAAAATAAACCAGACAAAACTTTATGGTGGGTTAGTAAGAAGTGAGAGGGGAGTCAGCTGTGCATGGTGGCTCATGCCTGTAGTCCTAGCACTGTGGAGTTCCAGACCAGGCTGAAGAAAAGCAAGACCTCCATCTCTTCTAAAAATAGAAATACTGGGTGGCACCTCTGGCTCGGTGGGTAGAGTGCCAGGCCCCATATACTGAGGGTGGCGCGTTCGAACCTGGCCCTGGCCAAACTGCAACACAAAAAAATAGCTGGGCATTGTGGCCGGAGCCTATAGTCCCAGCTATTCAGGAGGCTGAGGCAAAAGAAAGAATTGGAGGTTGCTGTGACCTGTGACGCCACAGCACTCTACTGTGGGCGATAAAGTGAGACTCTGTCTCTAAAAAATAAAAGAATAAATAAAAATAGAAAAAACTATCCCCAACAAAAAAAAAAAAAAGAAAGAGAAACTAGCTGTGTATGGTGGCATGTGCCCGTAATCCTAGCTAGCTGGGAGACTGAGACAGGAGGATCTCTTGAGCCCAGTAGTTTGAAGTTGCTGTTAGGCTAAGGCCATGGCACTCTACCTGGGGGTGACAGAGTACGTCTCTGCCTCAAAAAAATAAAAAAAGGGAGAGGAAAGGTATCCTAAAACCTTCTTGCTGTTTCGTCCTGGACATGTCAGGTATGGTTTCAGCTCAGAGTCCTTGTACCATGTTTATTCTACCTAAAAACACTTCACAAACCATCCTCACTGCCTGTCCCACCACCTTCAGGACTTGGGACAAATGTCACCTCAGGAGGTTATCCTTGATCAACTTAAATTGCCGTCTCTCCTAATCTTGTGTCAGTTCCTCCTTTCATGGATTTTTTGCCTTATAACGTATAATCATCAGGGGGAAAAAAAGGACCAACCTGTAAGGGCCAGAACCCACAATTCGTTCAAGAAGCTTCTAGATTTGGTCAGCACTGGTAACTGAATCAAGATGGTAAATTGCATAAACTTTTATGGTGAGGGCAACAGGAAGCCATAGGTAATCAGAGGGCAGCAAGGGTCAGAATTTCTTGTCGGAAGGATTTCCTAAGGCAGAGCGCATGAACTGAGACAGCCAAGAAGTGCACAAAATTTTTCAAGATCGCCCCAGACCCTGGACTCTCACACTGGGGCACACACACTCTTATCCCGGGGCGTTTTCGGCTGCGCGCGCAGCAGCACCCGAACCGCCAAACCGCCGCTTAACCGCGCGCGCAGTTTAGATTCCCTAGCAAGTTCTCAAAGAGGGCGGGGCCAGGGGCGCGCGCGACAGCACGTGCGTGGAGACCCGGCGCGGGGGCGGGGCCAACGCGTGCGCAGAGATCCCGAGCGTGAAGGCGGGAAAAGACCGGATGGAGCGGCAGGGAGTAAGCGGCTCTTCTTTCCTTCGTGCGGGCGGCGGGCAGACGGGCAGGGAACGACTGAGATCCTGGGTTTCCCCAGCGGACCCGAGTCCAGCCACTTGTGTCCTATAATCGGGGCCTCCTCTCACCAAGCCCAGCCCCAATTTCCTGACTGACCGACTGGGCCCTGACTGACACACTGACCATCTCGGCCGGAAGGACAGACTTCCACGCGTGGCGCACGGCAGGAACCCGGTAGAGAGAGACACAGACACCCATGCGCCGCACCTGTTTTCCTTTATTCTGCTTTTTCTTCTACCGCTCCTCCTTTCACGAAGAACTCTAGCTGACACAGATAGCCGTTAGGAGTACAGGCCCTCCGGCGCTCCTCCCAGAGCCCCGCCCTCACCTGGGCACCTCCAGATTTCCCCATCTGGTGTCCAGGTGTCCCCCTGGGGCAGGGAGTCCTCTCACCCCATGGCCCTTTCATGGTGGCACTGCCCCAGCGACGCATCCAAGTGCCCAGGGTTGAAGGTCGGGAGGAGGACGATCAGACCGCTTCTTCCCCTCCATCCCGTGTTCGCAGGTGGACATGCCCCACGTAGATTGCAAGGACCGGGAGCCGTTGCCGTTGGGGGAGAGCAAGGAGCATCAGGAGTTCAAGGAGAACCTTGAGGAGGAGGCTGGTGGAGGCCCTGCTAGGTAAGGAAGATCCCCGCCCCGCAGGGTCACACACGCCCTAGAGTCTTTCTCACTCACCCTTTCCATACGGCGAAGCTCTGCCAGTGTGGGCTCTCAGTAGCTTGCTACAAAGACTGATGGAGCATCTTCCATTTGCTAGGCATGGTTCTAGGGCTGGGAACACAGAAGTGAGCTGACACTCTCCAAAGGAGACAGAAGGTAAATTTCTGAGGACGCTTTATGCTATAGGGAGACATGAGGAGTGATGAGTAGCTAGGATTTATTTATTTATTTATTTATTTGAGACAGTTTCACTTTGTTACCCTGGGTAGAGTGCTGTGGCATCATCGCTCACAGCAACCTCAAACTCCTGGGCCTAAGCGATCCTTTTATCTCAGTCTCCCCAGCAGCTGGGACTATGGGCGCCCACCACAAGGCCTAGCTAGTTTTTCTATTTTTAGTGTGTGTGTGGGTCTTGCTTATGCTTAGGCTGGTCTCGAACTCCTGAGCTCAAAGGATCTGTCTTTCTCAGCCTCCAAGAGTGCTAGGATTACAGGAGTGAGCCATTATACATGGCTTAGATTATTGTTAACAAAGTTTTATTAGGGCCAGCTGCAGTGGCTAATGCCTGTAATCCCAGCACTCTGGGAGGCCCAGGCAGGTGGATTGCCTGAGCTCACCGGTTTGAAACTAGCCTGAGCCAAAGTGAGACCTCGTCTCTAAAAATAGCCAGACATTGTGGTGGGTGCCAGTTACTTGTGAGGCTGAGACAAGAGAGTCACTTGAGCCCAGGAGTTTGAGATTGCTTGCTGTGAGCTGTGATGACACTGCACTCTGCCAAGGGTGACAAAGTGAGACTCGGGTCTCAAAAAAAAAAAAAAAAAAAAAAATAGCCTGGCGTTGTGGTGGGTGCCTGTAGTCCCAGCTACTTGGTAGGCTACAGCAAAAGAATCACTTGAGCTGAGGAGTTGGAGGTTGCTGTGAGCTATGACGCAACAGCACTTTATGGAGGGCCACAAAGTGAGACTCTGCCTCAGGAAAAAAAAAAAAAGACAAAGAAATAGCCGGGCCTTGTTTCAGGCACCTGTAGTCACAGCTCCTTGGAGGCAAGAGATGGCTTGAGCCCAAGACTTTGACATTGCCAAGACTTTGACGTTGCTGTGAACTGTGATGCCAGGGCACTCTATCCAGGACAACAAAACTGAGACTTTGTCTCAAAACAAACAAGAAAGGTTTTCCCTTGCACATTTATTTATTCACTAAATATTTATTGAGGGTCCACTTATTTTTATTTATTTATTTTTTTTTTGAGACAGAGCCTCAAGCTGTCACCCTGGGTAGAGTGCTGTGGCATCACAGCTCACAGCAACCTCCAACTCCTGGGCTCAAGAGATTCCCCTCCCTCCGCCTCCCAAGTAGCTGGGATTACAGGTGCCGGCCACAACGCCCAGCTATTTTTTGGTTGCAGCCATCATTGTTGTTTGATGGGCCGTGCTGGATTTGAACCCGCCAGCTCAGGCGTATGTGGCTGGTGCCTTAGCTGCTTGAGCCACAGGGGCTGATCCTATTTTTATTTTGTTGTCCTTGGTAGAGTACTGTGGCATCACACCTCACAGCAACATCCAACTCTTGGGCTCAAGCAATTCTTTTGCCTCAGCCTCCTGAGTAGCTGGAACTAAAGGTGCCCCCTGTTGTAACTTATGCCACCCATAAGAATACACGGACCCCACTTTAGGCTCAAATTGGGTGATGATTTATTACACCTGCACAGGCGGATCCCTGCCCCCAAAGGGCAAACGGTCCCTAAGTGCAGTACAGGCTGATTTTTATACCCCTTTTGTGCTGATGTGGCAAAGCAAGTATGTACAAAAGCGGAACGTGGCCAGTTACAGGGCGGAGTTACAGTCAGGTAGTTGGCTCAGGGGGCTACTGTGTGGCGGCTCGGGGGGTTGTTGCGTGGCGGTTGGCACAGGGTCAGCTTGGAAGGCTCAGTAGCTTGGGAAACTCAGTAACCTGGGAAACTGTGCTTGAGTGAGTTTTCATCTTTGTTTCAACTTCACTATTGTTTCAACCTCGGCTAGAGGGTCAGGGAGACCTGAGAACTTTCTTGTCAGAAACCTGTTCTCAGAATAAATCCAGAGGGGGTGGGTGCTGGGGACCAAGGCCGAGACAGGCTGAGACAGACTCAGGTCTTTTTGGGGGCTGTTGGCCTACAACACCCCCCACAATGTCTGGCTATTTTTTAGAGATGGGGTCTCAACTCTGGCTCAGGCTGGTCTTGAATCTGTGAGCCCAGGCAGTCCACCTGCTTTGGCCTCCCAAGTGCTGGGATTACAGGCATGAGCCACTGCGTCCAGCCTGAGGGTCCACTTTATTTATTTTTTATTTTATTATTATTATTTATTGAGACAGAGTCTCATTATGTCGCCCTTGGTAGAGTGCCCTGGCATCACAGCTCAAACTCCTGGGCTTAGGTGATCCTCTTGCCTCAGCTTCCCAAGTAGCTGGGACTACAGGTGCCCGTTACAAGGCCTAGCTATTTTTTTGCTGCATTTTGACTGGGGCCGGGTTCAAACACACCACTCTTGGTATATGGGGCTGGTGCCCTACCCCCTGAGCCACAGGCACTGCCCTATTTAGTGTTTTTGTTTGTAGTTGTCATTGTTGTTTGGCAGGCTGGGGCTGGATTTGAACTCCCAGCTCTGGTGTATGTGGCTGGTGCCCTAGCTGCTGAACTATAGGCGCCAAGCCAATGCCCGGCTATTTTTTGTTGCAGTTGTCATTTGTCGTTGTTTGGCTGACCTGGGCTGCTTTCAAACCTGTCAGCCTCAGTGTATGTGGCTGGTACCATAAGCACTGTGCTATGGGCGCTGAGCCTGAGGGTCCACTTTAGATAGACACTGTTCTGGATACTGAAGATAAAGCAGTGAATAAATTAGAATTCCTGCCCTCTTAGAGATGATTTTCTTTCATTTAGAAGTATGCATTTCAGGTTGTTCTATGTCTTTTTGTGGCTTGATAGTTCATTTCCTTTTAGTGCTGAATAATGTTCCATTGTGTGAAAGTACCATGGATTACTCATCCATAGATCTATTGAAAGACATTGTGGTGGCTTTAAGTTTTAGCATTTATGAACACAGCTGCCATCAACATTCATATGCAGGTTTTTGTGTGAATGTAAGTTTTCCACTCATTTGGGGAAATATCAAAGGGCGCAATTGCTAAATCATATGGTAATAGTATGTTTTTTTGTTGTTTTTGGATTTTTTGAGACAGAGTCTCACTCCGTCACCCTGGGTAGAGTGCCATGGTGTCATAGCTCACAACAACCTCAAACTCTTGGGCTTGAACAATCCTCTTGCCTCAGCCGGTGAAGTAGCTGGACTATAGGCATGCACCACGGTGCCCAACTAGTTTCTCTATTTTTAGTACAGACGGGGGTCTGGCTCTCGCTCAGGCTGGTCTCAGACTCCTAAGCTGAAGCAGTCTATGGGCTTTTGCTTCCCCGAATGCTAGGATTACTGGTAATAGTATATTTGGAAACTTCCAGACTGTCTTACAAAGTGGCTGGGCCATTTTGCATTCCTAACATCAATGAATGAGAGTTCCCGTTGCATTTTGCATTTTTACCAGCATTTGATTTTTGGATTTTGGCTTTTGGCTTTTTTATTTATGTTCTTGAGACAGTGTCTCACTCTGTCACCCTTGGTAGAGTGCTGTGGCATCACAGCTCACAGCAACCTCACACTCTTGGGCTTAAGCAATTCTCTTGCCTCAACCTTCCAAGTAGCTGGGACTACAGGTGCCTGCCACAATGCTGGCTGTTTTATTTTTCATTTATTTTTTTGAGACAGAGTCTCACTATATCACCCTGGGTAGAGTGCTATGGTGTCACAGCTCACAGTAACCTCATACTTTTGGGCTTAAGTGATTCTCTTGCCTCAGCCTCCCAAGTAGCTGGGACTACAGGTGCCTGCCACAATGCCTGGCTATTTTTTTGTTGTAGTTGTTTAGCAGGCCTGGCCCGGGTTCGAACCTGCCAGCCCTGTTGTATGTAGCCAGTGCCCTAACCACTGAACTATAGGTGCTGAACCAACACTGGCTATTTTTTAGAGACATAGTCTTGCTCTGGCTCAGGTTGGTCTCAAACTTGTGAGCTCAGGCCATCCATCCGCCTCGGCCTCATAGAGTGCTAGGATTACAGGCATTAACCACCATGCCTGGCTCATTTTGGCCATTTTAGTAGGGGTGTTTTATTTCATTGGGGTTTTGTTTATTTATTTGTTTTTTTGCCTTAAAGCAGACGTTTGTTATTTCAGGTTCTGAGGGCTTGGAATGTAAACGCAATTTCGCTGGGTGTCTCTGGCTCACAATCTTATATGAGGCTGCATTCAGTCTGTTGGCAGGGGTTGTGGTCTCATCTGAGGGCTTGACTGGGAAAAGTAGAAATAAACTTCTAAGCTCTCTTAACATGATTTTAGGTAGGCTTCAGTTCCTTACCACTTGAACTTCTCTTTCCCCTGGACTGCTTCATAAAATGTTGACTGGTTTTCCTCAGGGAGTAATCCAACAGAGAATGAAAGAGAACAGACCAAGACAGAAGTCAGTCTTTATTGCCTGAAATGACTAAAAAAGGTCAGCTTGCTGTAGATTTAATAATTTCTAGTAGACCTCTTATATATGTTGGGGCTCAGGTAGTTGTTTGTGCTTTCAGTTCTTGGGGTGCTCTTGGCCAAAGCATGACCAGACACCCAAAGTAAGGCAAGTGTAAAACAAAGTTTATTAAGGAACAGAAAGATAGGTTTGTAGAAGAAGAGTTAAGATACCGGTTTACAGAGCACAATGGGTTCACTGTAGTGAACCTATTTCATTGTTGTTTTCATTTGCAATTCCCCAGTGCCACGAGGTTGAGTATCTCTCCATATGCCTATTCACCATCTTTGGTGAGGTGTCTGTTCACACCTTTTTCCCATTTTAAAACTGGGTTCTTTTCTTTTTTCTTTTTTTTTTTTTGAGACATAGTCTCACTCTGTTGCCCAGGCTTGAGTACCAGGGCCTCAGGCTAGCTCACAGCAACTTCAAACTCCTAGGCTCAAACTGTCCTCGTAATTTCTCTTATAGATAGGGAGATATGTCATCCAGGCTAGGGTGCAGTGGCATCATCATGCTTCACAGTAGCCTCAAACTTATGGGCTTAAGCGATCTTCCACCTCAGCCTCCCAAGTAGCTGGGAGTGCACACCACCACATGAGGCTAATTTTTAATTTTTTGTAGAAGCAGGGTCTCACTACGTTGCCTAGGCTGGTCTTGAACTCCTGGGCTGAAGTGATCCTTCTGCCTCAGCCTCCCTAAGTGCTAGGATTATAGGTGTGAGTCATTGCACTCAGCACTCAAGATGTTTTCAAGGTTCATGCATATTATAGCATGAAGCAGAACTTCATTCTTTTTGATAGCTGAATAATATTCCATATGAATCTACCACATTTTGTTTACCTATTCATTGGTTGACAGACATGTGGGCAGTTTCCACTTTTTTTTTTCAAGACAGTCTCACTTTGTTGCCCTCGGTAGAGTGCTGTGGCATCATGGCTCATAGCAACCTCAAACTCTTGGGCTTAAGCGATTCACTTTTTTTTTTTTTTTTAACTTTATTCAAATTAGTATAAGGGTACAGTGTTTAGATTACATTGTTCTCATTGCCAGGGTAAAGTTCCATTTGTAGAAGAGCTCCTCACCCAGGGGGCTCAAGTGATTCTCTTGCTTCAGCTTCCCAAGTAGCTGGGACTACAGGTGCATACCATCATTCCCAGCTAATCTTTCTGTTTTTAGTAGAGATGGGGTCTCACTCTTGCTCAGGCTAGTCTTGAACGCCTGAGTTCAAGTGATCCACCTACTATAGCCTCCCAGAGTTCTAGGTTTACAGATGTGAGCCACTGTGCCTGGCATTGGTTTCCACTTTGGGGCTATTAATGAGTAATGCTGCTATAGGCATCCATGTACAGGTTTTTGTGTAGACAGATGTTTTCATTTCTCCCAGGTAGATGTAAACCTTTGGGGGAGAAGTACTGGCTCAAGGAAATGATGTACTTAGGTTCCTGTTATAAAAAGATACTGGCTGCTTTGTACAGAATTGTGGAAATTGGATGGTAGGCCCTTGTGGGTGCAACATCTAGCAGGGCAGATGGGGAGAAGCTGTTTGTGACCTGAGGTACGAGGATAGGGATGAATGAGGGTGTCTCCCAGCCTTGGTGCGCTGATGCCAACTTCTAACAGCTTGCAAGGGCAGATTCTACACAACTCTTCCTAACTTGGCATTTAATGGCTTCATGTTTGTTGCTTGAGATTGGTTATGGTGGGAGTCTTTGCACCATGGAAATTGGCAAACGCTATAAATCAGGACTTCCTCCTCCTCTCCCCACCCGAGAGCCAATTGCTAAGTGCTTACTAGCATGCCACTGCTCCAGCAGACGATGAGTTCTCTGGCACAGGCAAGAACGCAAGTTCTGTCTTAGCACTCTGGGAGGCCAAGGCGGCTAGATTGCCTGAGCTCACAAGTTTGAGAGCAGCCTGAGCCAGAGCGAGACCTCGTCTCTAAAAATAGCCAGGCATTATGGCAGGTGCCTGTAGTCCCAGCTACTTAGGAGACTGAGAAAAGAGAATCTCTTGAGCCCAAGAGTTTGACGCTGCTGTGAGCTATGATGCTACCGCACCCAGGTGGCAACCTGACTCTGTCGCAAGAAAAAAAAAAAAACCACAGGTTCCTTGTCTTGGCTATTTTTCAGGTGTGTGTGGTGGCTAAGGACATCCACATGAGCAGGACCAGGACACAGTTGGACTTTCTGACCTGGAACTCAGGGTGGAGCCCACACCATGGGAATCACTATTTCAGTGGCAGCTGTGCAATGAATGAGCTCACCTGGGGGAAATAGTGAAAGAGGCTCAGGACAGGGCCCTGAGGATTCCAGTCAGTCATATAAGGCCAGCTTCCCGTGCCTCCCACATTCCTTGGTTTTAAAATGCAGGTCACAGGGTGGAGTGGTCTTTACATATGTGCTGTGAACTAGAGTCCAGAAAAAAGGAAACAGCTAAAGTCTTTTGTTAATATCTTATTGCAGAATAGTGTGTTTACACCAGCATCTATGGTAAAGAGACACAGACTATTACAAATCATTTAGGGAGCGTCACAAGAGCACTGTGCCAAAAACATAGATTAAAACCATCGTGCTCCTGGTTCTCTGTACCGTCAATGAATCCCCAACAAAAAAAAAAACAGCGCAGAGGGGCCAGTTAATTGATCTAGCAGCAGATACTCAGAAACATGATTAAAATGTTAACATGTTTGGGGAGAGAAAAAGGAGAGTTTGAGGAACCAGCTCATCAGCTTCAATTCAAGCCTTCCTCCTTCCTGGCTGTAACTAAGTGCCAGAGATACTGTTCTGCTCTCCCTTGAATTTTTGATTAGCTTGCTTCCTCTCCTGGGAGTGCTGCCCGAGGTGATCATAAGTGGCTCCTGGATTGTTTACTTGTATATCTGTTAGAGGCCACAGAGAGAGGGCCCCACCAGCAGGGGTGCTCTGGCTCATGCGCCTGCCAATCACAGCTTTACCTGAAGCAGATGGTCTCTTAGCTTAGACCATTTCCTCTGCAGTTCCTGGGCCCCCTGCCAGCCTGGGCCCTGTTTGGGAACTATGTCCTAATCCTTGTAGCCAAATTAGGGACTCCTTAGAAGGACAGACCATAATAGATGAGCTCAGCGATGTGTTCACAACCCCCACCTCACTACCCAAGCTCTGCGCAGGCCAGGCACACCTTGGCATGCTGTGTTGGGCTGACTTCCATTGCTTGGCCTCGATCCAGGTTCTGCAACAGAAGCCGGCCTAGGAACTAGGGAAGCCAGCAGCGTAGACACTGCACATTTTGTTTATTAAAGTTAATTGGTGAATGCATGCCCAGGGAAGCCTATGATTCATTAGTATCCTGATTAATATGCAGCTGCTGAGTATTAAGAAAAATGAAATAGGAAGGAATAAATTCCCAAAGGAAAAGTTGGAAAAATAAAGAAGGTTTCAGCAGACATCTGATGCAGGCCTTTGTCCCTCCACAAAATTTGCATTAGCTGAATTTAAGTGATATTTTACCATTTGCTCAGCTGCCATGAAAATCCATTCATCCTCATCCCTTCAGCCTTAGGAGCAGCTCTGGAACTGTCAGCAGCTGAAGCAGGTTGTGAATAATCCCACAAAAAGAAACACCTGGTGATATTATTTTATTATTTTATTATTATTTTTTTTGTAGAGACAGAGTCTCACTTTATTGCCCTCGGTAGAGTGCTGTGGCGTCACACGGCTCACAGCAACCTCCAACTCCTGGGCTTAGGTGATTCTCTTGCCTCAGCCTCCCGAGTAGCTGGGACTACAGGTGCCCGCCATAACGCCCAGCTATTTTTCTGTTTTTGCAGTTCGGCCGAGGCTGGGCTTGAAGCCGCCACCTTCGGTACATGGGGCCGGCGCCCTACTCGATGAGCCACAGGTGCCGCCCCTGGTGATATTATTTTAATTTGAGAGTTCTTAGGGCCTGGTGTGATGGCTCATGCCTGTAATCCCAGCACTGAAGAGGGTGAGGCGGGTGGATTGCCTTTTCTCACAGGTTCGACACCAGCCTGAGCCAGAGTGAGACCTCGTCTCTAAAAAATATCTGGGCATTGTGGTGGGTGCCTATAGTCCCAGCTACTTGAGAGGTGAAGGCAAGAGAATTGCCTAAGCCCAGGAGTTGGAGGTTGCTGTGAGCTGTGATGCCACAGCACTCTACCAAGGGCAACAAAATGACACTGTGTCTCAAAAAAAAAAAAAATTTCAGACTCTGTGCCTTTGGCTTAACGGGCTAAGGTGCCAGCCACGAACACCTGAGCTGGTGGGTTCGAACCAGCCCGGACCTGCCAAACAACAATGACGGCTGCAACCAAAAAATGGCTGGCCATTGCGGCGGGCGCCTGTAGTCCCAGCTACTTGGGAGGCAGAGGCAGGAGACTTGCTTGAGCCCAGGAATTGGAGGTTGCTGTGAGCTGTGATGCCATGGCACTCTATCCAGGTGACAGCTTGAGGCTCTGTCTCAAAAAAAAAAAAAAAATACTAATTTCAGAGTTCTTAAACTTGAGATGGTTACAAGGAAGTGTGAGGTATGTTAGAAACAGCTCCATCAGCGGTGCATTCATTTAGGTATTCAGCAAACATTTATAAAGCCCCTAGAATACTAGAAAACAGATGAGTAGAACGCAGCCTCAGGTACTGGAGGGGACCCATGTGCATAAACTGTGGTGGCTTTGTGACCATTAACAATAAGGCACACGGGGGATATAGGACCAAAATCTCTGGATATTGCCTCAAGAAAGAGGTGGAAAGAAGAAGTCACTCCAGGTGGGTTCAGGAAATTATGGAAGGTGCCAGACTGCTGCAGATGGAAAGCATGGTAGAATATAGTCAGGCTAGACAGGAAATTGAGACCAGGGCCCTGGAAGGCTTTATATGCTGTGCAAAGGAATTTAGACTTGATCCTATGGCTGGAGGGTAGCAGTTGTAGGCTGTCAGCTGGGAGTAGGAAATTAGATGGCAGTTTGGAAGGTCTCTAGTGCCCTGGTGAGAAATGATAGTTATAGCAATGATGATAGATTTGAGAGAGATTAAGGAGATGGAAATGAGGATTGTGAGACAGGGATGTGGAGGGACAGAGAAAAGCCAGATTGCAGGGTGATTGCTAAATTTCCAACTTGGAGACCAGGTGGCTTTTCGTGTCATTTACTGAGGAAGGATGCAGTTGAGTTGAGGGGGAGATGATTCTATTGGCAAATAACAGAGTCTGAGATGCCTTTGGGACAGGCAAAGGAGGCCTGGAAGTTGTTGAGTACATTATTGGGAGGTCAGTCATGGTCTGGGATGATAAGATATGGGGATCACTGAAGTATGGATGGCAATGAGAGTACTCTTGACCCCTTCATTTATTCAAAGCACATTTACTACTCTTCCCATGAGGAGAGAGTCCTCATGGAGAGTGGAGGGGGGAGGCCAGGGTGCAGGCAGTAACTATAGGTGCTGTAAGTACCTAACCCAGCCAAGGAAAACCTGGAGGAGGCAGAACTTAGGTGGGCAAAAGGACTGTCTAGGCATCACAAGCTGCAAGGATGCCTTCAGGGAATGATAGCACATGCATTGTGGGATGGAGGGTCAGAGATTAGCTTCAGTGGCCAACAGGGAGGAGTTGTGGAGAGCCTCACTGTAGAGCAAGGGTGTAAAGGGGGTATCCAGAAAGAGAGCATAAAAGGAAGAGAGCAGAGGCCCAAACATAGAACCTAGAGATAGCTTATGTCAGAATGGCAGAGAAGGGTGGTCAGCAATTCCAGCTGCTACAAAAATGTCAAGGGAATTAGGATCTGAGGTGCAAGCAGCCTAACCACAAGGTCATTTGGACCTTGGCAAGAGCTATTTTTTTTTTTTTTTGAGACAGAGCCTCAAGCCGTCACCCTGGAGAGAGTGCCATGGCATCACAGCTCACAGCAACCTCCAATTCCTGGGCTCAAGTGAGTCTCCTGCCTCTGCCTCCCAAGTAGCTGGGACTACAGGTGCCCGCTGCAACGCCCGGCCATTTTTTTGGTTGCAGCCATCATTGTTGTTTGGCGGGCCCAGGCTGGATTCGAACCTGCCAGCTCAGGTGTACGTGGCTGGCGCCTTAGCCAATTGAGCCACAGGCACCGAGCCATGCAAGAGCTATTTTTGTTTGTGAACTGGGACTGTTACCAGATGAAGAGAGTCCACCCACCTGTCACCATCAGTCAATACATACAGATGGGGATAGGTCCACCAAACTTTGTCAGAAGGCCGGGATTCTGGAGAATAGTGAGAGTAGCCCCTCCAAGACTGTTCTGATCTTCCATTATTGACATTAACAGTTTTATACATTTGAGTTCAAAGTGAAGACCATGTTAATCATTATTATTTTTTTTTTTGGCAGTTTTTGACTGGGGCTGGGTTTGAACCCGCCACCCCCAGCATATGGGGCCAGCGTCTCACTCCTTTGAGCCACAGGTGCTGCCCATTTTTTTTTTTTTTTTTTGTAGAGACAGAGTCTCACTTTATCGCCCTTGGTAGAGTGCTGTGACGTCACACAGCTCACAGCAACCTCCAACTCCTGGGCTTAGGTGATGCTCTTGCCTCAGCCTCCCAAGTAGCTGGGACTACAGGCGCCCGCTACAACGCCCGGCTATTTTTTTGTTTTGCAGTTTAGCCGAGGCCGGGTTTGAACCCGCTACCTTCGGGATATGGGACCAGTGCCCTACTCGATGAGCCCCTGGCGCCGCCCTCATTATTTTTTTTTTGAGACAGAGTCTCACTTTGTCACCCTTGGTAGGGCTGTGGCGTCATAGCTCACAGCAACCTCAAACTCTTGGGCTCAAGCCATACTCTTGCCTCAGCCTCCCAAGTAGCTGGGACTACAGGTGCCCACCACAACACCTGTTTAGTTTTCAAGATGAGGTCTCGCTCTGGCTCAGTCTGGTCTTGAGCCTGTGAGCTCAGGCGATCCACCTGCCTCACCCTCCCAGAGTGCTAGGATTCCAGGAATGAGCCACCACACCTGGCCAAAGATCCCTATCTTGAATAGTTTAGGTGGATTGCTTTAGGAGATTAACTTTTTTGTGTGTGTGTGCGGTTTTTGGCTGGGGCTGGGTTTGAACCCACCACCTCTGGCATATGGGGCTGGCGCCTTAGTCCTTTGAGCCACAGGCGCCGCCCAGGAGATTAACTTTTGAAATGGAACGTTATTTTGGATCATGAATTATACTGATTATTGTTTATTATGGACAATGTGTTGGACTGATTATTGTTTGAATATAAGCATTAACCTAGTACTCTGGGAGGCCAACTGAGGTGGGTGGATCACCTGAACTCACAGCTTTGGGACCAGCCTGAGCCAGAGGGAGACCTGATCTCGATAAAATAGGTGTTGTGGCGGGCACATGTAGTCCCAGCTACTCGGGAGGCTGAAGCAAGAGAATTGCTTAAGCCCAAGAGTTTGAAGTTGCTGTGTGCTATGGCACCACTGCATCCTGCCGAGGGTGTCAAAGTATAACTCTGCCTCAAAAAAAAAAAAAAAAAGAAAGAAAGAAAGAAAAGATAGGCATCTTTAGGGTGGGAGCTAAATTTACAAAACAGTAAGAATGAGGGGGGAGGGTTGAAGGTCAGGCAGGACTCAAACAGACCAGACCAGCTATGTCATGTCTGCCCTACCCTGACAGATTCCATCTTAAATTCTCACAATATATGCTTTCAGGACTAGAACCTGAAAACAGAGTGGGAGGAAGAAAATACGGCCAGGAATTGTAAGCAGCTCTTCCTAGAACCTTGGCTGTAATGGAGAGAAAAAAGAGAGGTGGCTGGCTAAGGAAGACCTGGGGTTGAAGGAAGGAGTGTGTGTTTTTTGTGTTTGTTTTGTTTTTGTTTTTTTTTCAATATTTCTATAGATTTAGTAGGTACAAGTATTTGTTTATATGATTGAATTGTGTAGTGGCAAAGTGAGGGCTTTCACTGTACCTGTCACCCAAATGGTGTGCATTGTACTTAATAGATAATTTTCAATCTCTCTTCCCCCTCCAACCCTGTGTGCTGTGCTTTAAGAAGCAACTTGAAATAGCATATGCCAAGGGGGAGGAGCCCACACAAAGGGAGAGGTTAAAGACACAAGAAGAGGGAGGGGTGCTGAGGTGATTGAGAGCTTCTTTAGAGATGGAGTTCACTGTGTTGTCCAGGCTAGTTTCAAGCTCCTGGACTCAAGTGATCCTCCTGTCTCAGCCTCCCAAGTACCTGGGACAACGAACATGCACAATCACACTCAATTTGTGGATACATTTGTGGGAGGGAGTGGAAGGAGTTATTAGTCTGTACTAATTCTGTATCTGCTCAAAATGAGGGGAGGCAAATGCCAGGGGCAGGAGAATTATGATTTGAAATGGCCAGTGAGGGGAATGACAAAGGGAGGTGACTTGAGTGCAGACAGGATACTCCCAAGCATGAAGAGCAGGAATCTGCATGATTTTCTCCCAATGACACTCAAGGTCCCGAGCATGGGAAAACAAGAAGTAAGCACTTGATCGTGCTGAGTTCAGGTGGGGTTTGCATGGGTGAGTGTGACACAGTGGAGAGGAATGAAGCCAGCAGCCAGATACTCAAGTGATAACTAAAATTTAGGCTGCATAAGGAGGGTAGTCAGTACTGGAAGCCTCATGGACATTTAACACCACATTTTCCAGAACCCATCCTCCCAGCTGCATTCTCATAGTGCAAAGCATGACTATTATTTTAAAGGCCATCCACGTTGTGTTCTTCATATACATTTAGATGCTATCAAAATCTGAACATTAAAATGCCAATATGGATTGGGTATGGTGGTTCATGTCTGTCATCCCAACTACTCAGGTGGCTGATGTTAGAGGATCACTTGAGGCCAGGAGTTCAAGACTAGCCTGGGCAACATAGTGAGACCTTATCTCTAAAAAAATTAGCCAGGGCTGGGTAAGGTGGCTAATGCCTGTAATCCTAACACTCTGGGAGGCCAGGGAGGGTAGACTGATTGAGCTCAGGAGTTCGAGAGCAGCCCAAACAAGAATCTCTACCCAATCTCTACTAAAAATAGAAAAATTAGTCTCAGCGCCTGTAGCACAATGGTTATGGCGCCAGCCACAGACACCAAGGCTGGCAGGTTTGAACTCAGCCCTGGCCAGCTAAACAACAATGACAACTGCAATGAAAAATAGCCAGGCATTGTGGCAGGTGTCTATAGTCCCAGCTATTTGGGAGGCTGAGGCAAGAGAATCACTTAAGCCCAAGAGTTTGAGATTGCTGTGAGCTGTGATGCCACAGCACTCTACCAAGGGAGACATAGTAAGACTCTGTCTTGGGCAGCGCTTGTTGCTCAGTGGGTAGGGCGCCAGCCCCGTATACCAAGGGTGGCGGGTTCGAACCTGGCCCCGGCCAAACTGCAACAAAAAATAGCCAGGCGTTCTGGCAGGCGCCTGTAGTCCCAGCTAGTCAGGAGGCTGAGGCAAGAGAATCGCTTAAGCCCAGGAGTTGGAGGTTACTGTGAGCTGTGATACCACAGCACTCTGCCGAGGGCGATAAAGTGAGACTCTGTCTCAAAAAAAAAAAAAAAAAACAAAACAGAAAAACTAAGTCAAGAGGATCGCTTGAGCTGAGTTGGAGGTTGCTGTGAGCTTTGATGCCATGACACTCTACCCAGATAGAGGTTGAGACTCTATCTCAAAAATAATAATAATAATAATAGGGACAGTGCCTGTAGCCTAGTGAGTAGGGCGCCAGCCCCATATACTGAGGGTGGTGGGTTCAAACCCGGCCCCAGCCAAACTGCACCAAAAAAAAATAGCCGGGTGTTGTGGTGGGCACCTATAGTCCCAGCCACTCTGGAGGCTGAGGCAAGAGTGTAGCCTAAGCCCAAGAGCTGGAGGTTGCTGTGAGCTGTGACGCCATGGCACTACCCAGGGCAACAAAGTAAGACTCTGTCTCTAAATAATAATAATAATAATAAAATAAGAAAATTACCCAGGCCCAGTGGCGCATGTCTAAAATCCTACCAATCTGGGAGACTGAGGTGGGAGGATTATTTGAGGCCAGGTGTTTGAGGTCAGCCTGAGTAAGAGTGAAACTCCATCTCCACAAGAAATAGAAAAAATTAGCTGGGATTATTGGCACATGCTTGTAGTTCTTGTTACTTGGGAGCCTGAGGCAGGAAAATTGCTTGAGCCTAGAAGTTTGAGTTTTCAATTATTTGTGTTCTTCAGCCAAGGCAACAGAATAAGACTGTCTCAAAAAATAAATAAATAAATTAGCTAGACATGGTCCCGGCTTCTTAGGATGCTCAGGCAGGAAGATGGCTTGAACCCAAAAGTTTAAGGCTGCAGTGAACTAAGATCGTGCCACCACACTCTAACCTGGATGATGATGAGACTCTAGCTCTTAAAAAAAAAAAAAAGAAAAGAAAAAGCAAATGTGTCCCAGCTCTGTGTTAGTCTCCTTTTGCCTCAGTAGTTACAGGCTCAGAGGTCATCAACTCCTTACAAAATCTTTGTCCTAGTTTAAAATGTCTTTTACAAGAATGCTCAGGGAGAGTTCTTTTGTTCATCTTCATTTTTTCTTTCTAGCCAATGTGTCTTCACTATACAATATCTGCTTTAGGATGGGCAAGATGGCTCATGCCTGTACAGCACTCTGGGAGACTGAGGCAGGTGGATTGCTTGAGCTCACAGGTTCGAGACCAGCCTGAGCCAGAGTGAGACCCTGTCTCTGAAAATAGCTGGGCATTGTGGCAGGTGCTTGTAATCCCAGCTATTCAGGAGGCTGAGGCAAGAGAATCGCTCGAGCCCAGGAGTTAGAGATTGATGTGAACTATGATGTCATGGCACTCTACCAAAGACAACAAAGTACAACTCTTTATCTCAAAAAGAAAAAGGAAAAGAGCGGTGCTTGTGGCTCAGTGGGTAGGGCGCCAGCCCCATATACCGAGGGTGGTGGGTTCAAACCCAGCCCCAGCCAAACTGCAACAAAAAAATAGCCAGGCATTGGGGCAGGCAGGCACCTGTAGTCCCAGCTACTCAGGAGGCTGAGGCAAGCGAATCACCTAAGCCCAAGAACTGGAGGTTGCTGTGAGCTGTGATGCGACAGCACTCAACCAAGGGCAATAAAGTGAGACTCTGTCTCTACAAAAATAAAAAACAATGAAAAAAACAGTATCTGCTTAGTCAGAGGTACACTTTCCCACTTGATAATGTGTTGGACACATTCATCTTGTCTGGAAGGCTGATGAACTCGAATTCTTTGCTGTGAAGCCAAGGGAAGGAGGACTAGATCTGACAGTATGTGCCCTATATTCATTCATCAAAGAATGGAGAACTCGGCTTAGTGCCTGTATCTTTGCTGCTAGGGCGCCAGCCACATACACCAGAGCTGGTGGGTTTGAATACAGCTCTGGCCTGCCAAACAACAATGACAACTACAACTGAAAAATAGCTGGGTGTTCTGACGGGTGCCTATAGTCCCAGCTACTTGGGAGGCTGAGGCAAGAGAATCACTTAAGCCCAAGGGTTTGAGGTTGCTGTGAGCTATGACACCATGGCACCCTACCCAGGGCAACAGCTTGAGACTGTCTCAAAAAAAAAAAAAAGAATGGAGAACTTACCATGTGCTGGATGCTGGGAATACAGAGCTGCCTTAGGTTTCACCGTGTTTGTATTATGAAGCCAAATATAGAGCTAAGGTGGTCAGAAAACTAAAAGCCCAGAAACAGTATAATGGAGAAAATATCCAAAAATCGAGATGTAATTTTCTAAGTAGTCAGTGCCTGGCTTACCAGCATGGCAGACTTTATGGTTTTGTGTGACCTGCTCTGTTCACACTGCTAAGGCTGAGCCAACAGAGCTTAAAGGGCCTCAGAAGGTGATGAGAAACTGAGGATCCAGGGAGGGAATAATGCCCAAGCCTCTCAGTGAGACAAGGACACTGGTTGGGGAGTCACACCCTCTGAGTATAACACCCAGCTCAGCCACAGTCTGGCCTTGAGAAGATGGAGTAGCCAATGCTAAGTCTGTGTTCCCAGCCATAAGTAAAGATGACAAATTGATGACCTCAGAGTTTAGTGGTGAGGAAGCAGCAGGACAAGATATGTAGCTTAGCTTGGTGCCTGGCACATAGAAAGTACTGAAGAAATATTGGTTGTGAACTTAACAGTGGCAGCTCTACTTGGCCAGAACCTGTAACTGATGAAGTGTCAAAGAGATCAGATAAAGCAAAGAATCATAAGGAAAAGAAATACATGAATATATATGTATCTTAATTTAAAATACCAATTGGTTGGCTGATAGGATTACAACTCTTTTTCATAAACTTCATTACCCACAATTTCCAGTTTTTTTAAAGCAGAGGGCAAACTCACAGGTCCTAACAAAGGAGTATGTATGTAGAACCCTTTGAGATTCTTTTTTTTGAGACAGAGCCTCAAGCTGTTGCCCTGGGTAGAGTGCAGTGGCATCACAGCTCACAGCAACCGCCCGACTCCTGGGCTCAAGCGATTCTCCTGCCTCTGCCTCCCAAGTAGCTGGGACTACAGGCACCCGCCACAACACCTGGCTATTTTTTGGTTGTAGCCATCGTTGTTTGGCATGCCTGGCTGGATTTGAACCTGCCAGCTCTGGTGTATGTGGCTGGCACCTTAGCTGCTTGAGCCACAGGCACCAAGCCCCGACCCGAGATTCTTTGTTTTGAGACAGAGCCTCAAGCTGTCACCCTGGATAGAGTGCTGTGGCATCACAGCTCACAGCAACCTCCAATTCCTGGGCTCAAGCGAGTCTCTTGCCTTTGCCTCCCAAGTAGCTGGGACTACAGGCACCCGCCACAATGCCCGGCCATGATTCTTGTTTTTTTTTTTAAGACAGAGCCTCAAGCTGTCACCCTGGATAGAGAGCTGTGGCATCACAGCTCACAGCAACCTCCGATTCCTGGGCTCAAGCGAGTCTCCTGCCTCTGCCTCCCAAGTAGCTGGGACTACAGGCGCCTGCCACAATGCCTGGCCATTTTTTGGTTGCAGCCGTTATTGTTGTTTGGCGGGTCCAGGCTGGATTTGAACCCGCCAGCTCAGGTGTACGTGGCTGGCACCCTAGCCCGCTGAGCCACAGTCGCCGAGCCAGTTTAATAGTTTTTAGTTACAGCTACCAATCTGCAGGCAATGTAGATCAATATGCTGAATATAATCAGAAAAATCTAGATTCTGAGAAACTCTACAGGTCAAAATAACCTAACTTCGTCAAGAAATAAAAAAGAAAAGAAACAGATGGAAGGTAACTTATTAATTAAAAGATACATGAAATAAAAGAACTACATGATCTTTATTTAGACATTAAAATTATTTTAAAGACAGAAGAAAATCATTATTATACAAATCAGGATAACAATTAATAGTGTGAGGGGGGGTTTTAGGGTTGGGTAGTCAAGTTCTATTATTGACCTATGTGGTGAATATAAGTGTATTTGCCTTTTTTCCCTTTTTTTTGAGACAGAGTCTTACTATGTTGCCCTCGGTAGAGTGCCATGGTATCAAAGCTCACAGCAACCTCAAAGTCTTGGGTTTAAGCGATTCTCTTGCCTCAGCCTCCCAGGTAGCTGGGACTACAGGTACCTGCCACAATGCCCGGCTATTTCTTTGTTGCAGTTTTCACTGTTGTTTAGCTGGCCCTGGTTGGGCTCCAACCTGCCTCTCTTGGTGCATGTGGCTGGGACCATAACCACTGTGCTACGGGTGCTCAGCCAGCCTTTTGTTTTTTCTTAATGGACAGTCTTGCTCTGTTATCCAGGCTAGAGTGCAATGACATCTGCCCAGCTCATTGCAACCTCAAACTTCTGGGCTCAAGTGATTCTCTCACCTTAGCCTCCCAAGTAGCAGGGACTACAGGTATGCACCACTCCAACCAGCTTAATTTTTTTTCTAATTTTAAAGGGTAGAGATGGCATCTTGTTCATTTTCAGGGTGGTCTCAAACTCTTGACCTCAAATGATCCTCCTGCCTCAGCCTCCCAGAGTGCTAGGATTACAAGTGTGGAGCCACTATGTCCAATGTTTGCCTTTTAATGTAGTAAACCATGTATTTGCTTTGTGTGATGTTCATCTCCATGTTTTATTTTATTTTTTTTTAAGACTTTTTTTTTTTTTTTTTTTTTTAGAGACAGAGTCTCACTTTATCGCCCTGGGTAGAGTGCCATGATGTCACAGCTCACAGCAACCTCCAACTCTTGGGCTTAGGCGATTCTCTTGCCTCAGCCTCCCCAGTAGCTGGGACTACAGGCGCCTACCACAAGGCCTGGCTATTTTTTTTGTTGCAGTTTGGCCGGGGCCGGGTCTTATATCACTATACACTGAGCCCTGTAATTCCTTTACCACCCTCAGTATATGGGGCAGGCGCCCTACTCACTGAGCCACAGGCACCACCCATTTTATTTTATTTTTTGAGACAGAGTCCCAAGCTGTTGCTCTGGGTAGAGTGCCTTGGTGTCATAGCTTACAGCAACCTCCAACTCCTAGGCTCAAGTGATCCTCTTGCCTCAGTTTTTCTATTTTAGTAGAGATGGGGTCTCCCTTTTGCTCAGGCTGGTCTCAAACTCTTGAGCTCAAGCAATCCACCCACCTCGGCCTCCCAGAGTACTAGGCTTACAGGTGTGAGCCACTGTGCCTGGCCATCCATGTTTTATTTTAAAATGAAGAGTTTTTAAAGTAAAAAAGTATATACAACCACATTTTAAAAAATCTGCTATTATCTTAAAAAATCCATATGATCAACTTTTACCATGCTAGTATGTAGAAATTAAAATACTTACTCCACAGTATTCAAGCATGTGAATAATTTCTTCTTCATAAACTGTCTGGGTATAATATTGTTTTTCCAGCTCCCTCCAATTAATTGATTTACTCAATACACCCTGAAATAATAAACTAAATTAAGATCAAATCATACCATAATTTATACCTAATACTTTCATTATTATCACTGTGTACAAAAGAGTTAACATAGCAGGCTTGACACTGCCTAGCCTTAGAAAGGCCTGCTTGTAGGGTTGGCCCTTGACTAGAGTCTGGGAACTTGACTAGTAAACAGTTCTTTACATTGATATGATATTTTCCCTAAATGATAAAGAGTGAGTCACTGTGCCTCTATTGTTTTACATTGTTTGTACATTTTGCCGAACACTAGTTTCCTTTCACTTTTTTTTTTTTTTTTTTTTTACTTTTTCTATACTTGGCATGTACACGAACACTTACTTTCCTTCTGGAATTTTGGTACATGCTAGGCAGAGGGCTCCTAAGTTACTGACCCCTGATAAAAACCCTGAATCCCCAGGCTTAGGGGAGCTTTACTGATGGACAGCACCTCGCACTTACTGACATAACTTATTGCTGGAGGAATTAAATGTGAACTGTGACTCTCCATTAGGAAAGGCCTCTTGGAAATGTCATCCTGGTTTCCTCTGGACTTTGCCTTGTATGCTTTTATCTTTTTATTATTTTTGTTATATTCTTTTGCTATAGTAAAGTCTTAATCATGAGTATCACTATGTGCTGAGCCCTGTAATTCCTTCTAATGAATTACCAATCCTGCAGGTGGTTTTGGGACACCCCCTAAAACAATTACCTTTAATTAAATATGGCTACCTAAATATTAATTATAACTAAATTACCGTAGTGAAGACCCCAGAAGCTGTGGACCAGGACAGACATGGAATCAATGGCATGGGCTTAGGCCAGTTGGATACTGCTAAGGAAGCCATCTGTAATATGGTAACACAGTTTAGAGAGCTTATGTTTAAGGTTCTACTAATTATAATGAAAAATATTTAATATTAGCAAGTATTTTATATAGTAAGTAGTTGGTCAAAAAAATCCCCCCAAAAATCCATAAACACTTATAAGAATATCTAGCGATCTTGGTAAGTTTCTAAAATCATAAATTCAACAATTAGGACTAAGTGACTAATCATGCCAGGTGAAGAACCATAGCATATTTCCTGGCCTTCAAGGTACTAACTGTTCATGGAGAAAACAGACTCAGGCTGCTAAAAAACAGCACTACAGCATAGTGAAAAGTTCCAATGAGAGTTTAAAAGTAGTCTGGAGGTAAGACGCAAATCCAATGAAGCTTCTCATAGGAAGTAAGCTCTCTATACCAGAAGGGTAAGCTGTTATGTAATAGGTAGGTGAACGGGAATAAAGGAGCACTAGAAGGGATGCAATTACATAGCATAGCTAGAGCTCAATGTAAAAGCAAGCTTTTGGCAGGTTTTGAACAGGAGAGCGCAGAGATCAAATTTAGAAAGATCACTCTAGTTATGGTGTAGGAGAAAAACAGGGAAAAGATTAAAGAGAAAAAAGACTAAAGACCCAGAAACCAATTAGGAATCTATTTTAATGCTACATATACTCTAGAAGGCAGACAAAAGTAAAACAGGTTGGTGGTATTGGGGATAAAGATAGAGATAAATTGTATTTTCTAATTTAGTTATCTTGACCAACTGTAAAATTGGATATTTATACTTGAGACTTGGGGGTATTCTATTTTTTGCTTTTCTGCCACACACTGGAAGAGGAACTATTTCTTGAGCCACATATTAAATACACAAACACTAACAAAAGCTGACTGGCAAAAAAAGAAAAAAAAAAAGATCTGTGTATACTTTTTACAATATCCAATACCACCGATAAGCAAAAACAGTCCTCAAATAATCTGCATGCAGCCTATTGGCCACAGGTTGGACACCCATGCTTGAAAAGTTAAATTTTATAGTCAACTTCTAATAAAATATTAAATCAAATATGTGAGATATAACTTTGGAGTAGTATAGTCAATGTCTACCTAAATCACACAAAAAACTAACACCATTATTTATAATTGGAATGATAGATTAGAATCTGTTTCTGATTCCTACTTTTACCAAAACTAAAAATACCCTCCATAATTGACCCACCTCCCTACATTGACCATCTCCTTAAGTTGACCTGATTTTCATAGATCAGACATGCACTATAGTAGGCCTAGCTCCTTATGTTGGCCGCCTCTATATGTTGACCAGTTTTTTATAGTTGGTTAAATGGTCAACTTAATGAATTTTTAAAATAACCAGATCCCCTAGATCTTGTAAATATAATCATCATTAAATATAAGTAGAAATGAAAAGGCTTACGTGTCCTCCCATGGATATTCCGGTCATTCCTAGAGGTCCATAACCCTCCCTCTCTAGCCAGTGCAAGAGAGCTGCAGATTCTAAAACAAGAGCTCCTCCCATCACAAAAAGGTCAGACACGTTTTTTAAGCTGGACCTTCTAGCCTCACAAAACAAAACAGAAAATGATTTTATTTTATGTATTGACATTTTAACGTATGCATATTTACAACAGGCAGCCAGACTTGACATTTCTCTTTCAAAGGACCAAACAGTATATGGAATAAACTGAAGAATTACTGGGCCGCTAACATTATTCTACATATTGATCACCTAAAATATTAAAAAAAAAGTGTATCTGCTCTATGACATAATCTTTACTGAAAGAACTTTTTTTTTTTTTGAGACAGAGCCTCAAGCTGTCACCCTGGGTAGAGTGCTGTGGCATCACAGCTCACAGCAACCTCCAATTCCTGGGCTCAAGCGAGTCTCTTGCCTCCGCCTCCCAAGTAGCTGGGACTACAGGTGCCCGC
>CAUYRH010143339.1:0-11365 GCA_963574655.1 Perodicticus potto | reverse complement strand
TGGTGCAATCATGGGGCACAATGTGCTGACTTTATATACAATCTGAAATATTTTCATTGAACTATTTAACATAGCCTTCATGGCCTTTTAATCACTATATGAAGACATTTATATTCTACATTTAGTAATTTTCACTTGTATCCTTGTAAGATGCACCATAAGTGTGATCCCACCAATCACCCTTCCTCCACCCATCCTCCCCCCTCCCCTCCCCTCCCCTCCCTTGCCCCTTTCCCCATTTCTTGTGCTATAACTGGGTTTTAGCCTTCATATGAGGGACATTTTCATTTATAATATTTTTTAGAATGGCTTCCATTCCTCTGGGGCATTCTTATTCTCCTTCCTGGATACCTATAACTCATATGTTTGAACGCTTCATAGAGTCCCATAATTCTGTCAGTGAACGTTCTGCTTTCTCTCTCTTCTTTTCCGCCTCTTTAACTATCTGAGTTATCTCAAGAGCTTTGTCCTCTACCTCTGAGATTCTTTCTTCTGCGTGGTCTAATCTGTTGTTGATACTTTGTATTGCATCCTTAAGTTCCCTAATTGCTTCAGTCCCCTCAGCTCTGCTATATCCTTCGTATCGTTCATCTCTTATTTGATTCTGTTTTTGAATTTCCTATTGGTTATTATCTGCTTTCTCAGCAATTTCTTTCATTGTTTTTCGATTGTTTTCCACTTTCTCAGCAATTTCCCTCATTTTTTTCATCATCTGTATTTTAAATTCCCCTTCTGTCATTTCTAATATTTCTTTATAGGAGAAATCTTCTGCAGTAGCTATCTCCCGATCCCTAGAAGGGGTTCCTCTAGACGGCTATTTCATGTTGCCAGGATTTTTCTACTGATTCTTCTTCATGAGTGCTTTCTTGTATCTATTTCCTTACCCTAATTTTCCTTTCCCTTCTTACTCTTTAAGTTACTGTGCTGTTGGCCTAAACTTTTAATGAGTCCTTTTGGTACAAGACCAGAAGGATGAGAAGATTGAAGAGCAAAAAGGGAAAAAAGATTTTAAAAAGAAAAAAAAAGAGAGAGAAAGAAGAGAGGGTGAGTAAAAGGAAATATTGACAGAAAGAAGAAAGGCACCAGAGGAAAGAAACAGGAGTAATATAGGTGTGTAGTAGGGTACTAGGACCCAACCTTAGAGACCCCCTACCTCTGGGGGTGCTCGGTTGGGTGATTCCCTTGAGGTCAACGGCTCTTTGCCAGTCAGCTCAGACACAGTACCCCACCTCCACCAGGTAGAGAGGAAAGGCAAAAATACTATAAATCAAACTGAAACAAGCAAAAACCCTTATGGGATAAAATTAGGGGGAAAAAAACAAAATAGGGGCAGAAACACTAGCAAAAATGAAATTCTAATTGTTAAAGAAGGCAAAAAAGGAAGATTGTATTTAAACTAGAATAGTGAAGAAAAAAAAAAAGAAACAACCAAAACCAAAATACCAAACAGTATATATATCTTGCTAAATATTGACCGGGCAACAGGTGATCTTCTGAGGTATGAGATGTTAATCACAGTGTTGATACAGCTGTATGAAATGGAGGCTGGAGGCCTCTGCTGATTTCTCAGACTCTGCAGGCTTGGGAGCCCAAAAAACTCCTCAGTCCACTCAAAAGACACTCCAAGCCAAGCAGAAGCTTTCCAGAAAGCACTTATCCCTGGGATCTCTCCTGGCGTGTCAGCCTGCTTATCCAGTGCGCCAAGTCCAGTCTCCCACTATGTCCCTGAGGGCCACTTCTGTTAATCTGCCAAACTTGGACCTCTGCACTTGCCCAGCTTCTCAATCCCCACTTTGGGCAGCTCAATCACTAGATAATTCGCCCAAGGTCTCCCAGCCAATCCCAGCACTGCAACACGCAGGGGCAGCCCACAGCTGAACGATATTAGCTCCTTTCCAGCTCAGCGGCTCAGTCTGGGCAGCACCCAAAGTTGTCCGCACACTGGCCCAAGGCAGTTCAATCAAGTGTCCAAGTCCAAGAAAGCCAAAACAGCCCCCAGGTAAGGCTTCTCTTGCTTGCAGTCTCGCTGTTACTATGGTTACAGTTGCTGGCAGCCTCCGACCAAACAAACGCATCTACCACTTGCCAGTTTTCCACCGCCCTGTCCTCCTTATGGGGTCAGAAGTCTCTCACTGACCTCCTGTGTCACCAAAGGGAAGCCTCTGGGCGAAACCCACCAGCCAGAGATGCTTGGGGTCTTCTCTCCCCACTCTCACCGCGCCCGGCTGCACAGAAGCTGCTACTTGGCCGCCATCCTAGCCTCAGTGCATGATGTCTTTGTTTTTTGTTTAATGTGAGCTGTGTTCAATTTCTAGTAGTGATAGATAGCATTTTATGTATTTATTTATTTATGGACATAGTCTCATAATGTTGCCCTCAGTAGAGTGCTGTGGTGTCACAGCTCATAGCAACCTTCAATTCCTGGGTTTAAGCGATTTTCTTGCCTCAGCCTCCCAGTAGCTGGGACCACAGGTCACATCACCGGCTATTTTCTGTTGCAGTTGTCATTGTTGTTTAGCAGGCCTGGGCCAGGTTCAAACCTGCCAGCCTCAGTGCATGTGGCCAGTGCTGTAACCACTGTGCCACGGGCGCTGAGCCTAGATAGCATTTTAAATGTCAGAAACTAGTAATTGTTCCATTTCTTCAGTTCACTTTAGCAGACATTATGCAAACAAAACTCTAAGTGGTTTTTGTTTGATTTTTTTTTTTTGCAGTTTTTGGCCAGGGCTGGGTTTGAACCCACCACTTTGGGCATATGGGGCCAGGACCCTACTCTGAGCCACAGGCACCACCCTGGGTTTTTTTGTTTTGTTTTGTTTTGTTTTGAGACAAAATCTCACTTTGTTGCCCTCTGTTGAGTGGTGTACCATCACAGCTCACAGCAACCTCAAACTCTTGAGCTTAAGTGATTCTCTTGCCTCAGCCTCCTAAGTAGCTGGGACCACAGGTGCCTGCCACACAACTCTATTTTTAGAAATGAGGTCTCGCTCTGGCTTAGGCTGGCCTCAAACTCCTGCGCTTAGACAATCCACCTGCCTCCACCTCCCCGAGTGCCAGGATTACAGGTATGAGCCACTGCGCCTGACCAAAACTCTGTTTTAAAACTATAGCTCCCTCATTGCTTCCCTCCTTGGGCTCCTTATCCACCTGAGGGGACTCTGCCAGCCCAGACCTGTTACCCTTGACCCCTGATGTCTTCTCCTTTGTAACTCTGTCCTAGAACATATTACAATTGTTCCCTCCAGCTGCCACTCCTGATTGCTTTTTCCAGCCTACCCCTCACCTAATTATTTTCATCTAGTGTGGTCTTAGTGAACTGATTGCTTGCCTGCAGCCATAATGAGAAAACGGTGTTCAGGGGAACAGAAAAAGATGTCACATAAAAATCCAGATTTTTTCTTTTTTGAGACACAGTCTCGCTCTGTTACCCTGGGTAGAGTGCTATGGTGTCACAGCTCACAGCAACCTCAAACTCTTGGGCCTACGTGAGTCTCAGCCTCCCAAGTACCTGGGACTACAGGTGCCCACCACAACACCTAGCTATTTTTTTCCAGAGACGGGGTCTCTAAAAAAAAGTCTCACTCTGGGGTGGCGCCTGTGGCTCAAAGGAGTAGGACGCTAGCCCCATATGCCGGCGTGGCGGGTTTAAACCCAGCCCCGGTCAAAAACTGCAGAAAAAAAAGTCTCACTCTGGCTCTGGTTCAGGCTGGTCTCAAACCTGTGAGCTCAAGCAATCACCCGCCTCGACCTCCCAAGTGCTGGGATTACAGGCTTGAGCCACAAGGCCCGGCCAAAATCCAGACTTAAAAAAAAAAACTAGAAGCTCTAGCAGCACTAGTCCCACACTCCCAAAGGGCAGCAACCACCTGCAGAGTGCGTGTGCTCATATGATGTATAGTGATAGAATCAGGGGAATTAGCATATGCATCATGTCAAATATTTATTCTTTCTTGCCTGCTGTTTGAAACTACTTATCATAGCTGCCGCAAAAACTGAAATGAAAGAAATTTAATGACATGCAGGCAGGGTATCCCGTCGTCTTTTGGGGGGAGTTTCATTAGTGACCACTAGATGGCAGAAAGTGAACACTTTTCCTGTGGCCTTTTAAAGCAGCCTTAAATCTCCAATGTCTTAAATGTGGACGATGCTAATGGTAGGAACAGTGTGAGCCCACCCACGTTTCCTCCACCAAGCCTGGGTCCCCACAGAAGAGCATGGTCTTTCCTGATAATAGACATTAACTCTGGTGCTTATTAAGAATTTACTGAGGGGCAGCACCTGTGGCTCAAAGGTGTAGGGTGCCGATCCCTTATACCAGAGGTGGGGGTTCAAACACAGCCCCAGCCAAAGGCCAAAAACTGCAAAAAAAAAATTTACTGAGTACACCCCAATGTCTATTTCAGTCTCCCCAAGTGCACTGATGGGGAGGGAGTGCTCCATGGTAGAGACCCTAACCAGGCTTTCCAACAGAGGCCAGGGCCCCTTTCTTTGGAGTCATTCATTCAGTGAAAGGACAGTCTTTTTCCAAGATGGGGAAGGTATGTCAGGCCGGGCAAAGCCCCTTCCGCTGTGCAACTGACTCTGTTCACATGCGAGAATGAAGTAGACGTGATCACAGTCACCTTCAGTGACCTATTTATCCCTGAAAGATTGCTTCCCTGACTCCGTCTCCTGGGGAGTGAACACTTTCTTACAAGTCAAATATACCTGCTTCTCTTGGCTTCTTCAAGCCAATGTCAAGTGCAAACTAACACTTGTCAGAAAGATCAGGGACCTTGCCTGGAAGGTCCTTTTTTGACCTAGAGGAAATGAGGGATGGGCAGAAAATGGCAATGGCGACCCCAGACTCAGACCCTGGTGTGTGTAGTCAGATGAACGCAAAATGAATAAAGACGTTCAAGAAAGGAGACAGGTCACAGACACACCCCACCCATAGATCTAGGAAATCTTATACCTTTAAACTTGCTACAATCTGAAATCTGCTTAATTTCAGACCCAATCTCTTTATGGGCAGTACTGAAGACAGTCTTAACACTGGCTCAAAAAAGAATCTGATTAGTCTCAGCGTCCGTAGTACAGTGGTTACGGTGCCAGCCATATACACTGAGGCTGGCAGGTTTGAGCCTGGCCCGGGCCAACTAAACAAAAATGACAACTGCAGCAAAAGGCTGGGCATTGTGG
The DNA here is from genome assembly GCA_963574655.1 of Perodicticus potto. Taxonomy (NCBI): domain Eukaryota; kingdom Metazoa; phylum Chordata; class Mammalia; order Primates; family Lorisidae; genus Perodicticus; species Perodicticus potto. The sequence continues at coordinate 6,184 of CAUYRH010143339.1, read as the reverse complement.
TTGTTTGCCTATAGTCCCAGGTACATGGGAGGCTGAGGCAAGAGAATCGCTTAAGCTCAAGAGTTGGAGGTTGCTGTGAGTTGTGATACTGTAACACCATGGCACTCTGCTGAGGGCAACACAATGAGACTCTGTTTCAAACAAAAAAAAAATCTGGTTAAGTAAATGTGCAACAAAGAAGGACCTAATGCTTTCTGCAGACAGGACCGCATGACTGTCATTATCAATGCTGTGGATCTTCTGTGTTCCTATTACCCTGGGTAGGTGTGTTGACCAGCATGGGTGCAAGATTTATCAGTAGAAAGGGGCGTTACTCTCATTGTTTCATATGGAGTGCTTGTAGGCTTTAGAGCCAGGGTCTTGCTTTGCCACCCAGGGTGTAGTGCAACGATCATAGCCCACTGCAGCCTTGAACTCCTGGGCTCAAGGGATCCTCTTGCCCCTGCCTCCCAAATAGCTGGAACTATAGGTGTGTACCACCAAGCCTGGCTAAGTTTTAAATTTTTTGTAGAGTTGGAGGTCTCACTCTGTCCCTGGATGGCAAAGGCTTTACACAAAGCTAATGATGGGGAGTAAAACAAAGATGCCCTGGGTGTAGCAACATGGAGTGTTGGTGACAATCCTACTAGGTGGCTGTTTCAGGGCATGGTGCCAGGAGAAGCCTGGAGCAGGGCTGAGTGTAGAAACCTTGAGTGTAGATGAAAAAGACCCCGAGGAAAGGCTGGGGGCTGACAAAGAAGCTGGAATAATCTGTCCATATGCTGATGTGCAAGGCCTCACCCAGGTGGACGTTGGGGTGGGCTGTGTGGACCCAGACCTCTGAGAAGTCCTCCTGCCTGGGACCCCCGCATACCCTGAGCATCTCAGCTCTCTCCTGCCCTGTCCCCAGACCCCCAACCATATCTGTGTAAGTCACCTTACTGAATCCCTTCTCTGAAGGAGTGTCTCAGCACTTCTGATGTTTTGCTTTAGGACACCCTATATTATATCACATAGTGGCCCAGAGGCAACATTTGAAATACATCACCAAAACCTCTGCCACAATTGCGTGTGAAATGTCTCATGAAACCAAGTATTAGGAACCATGTCTGGAGCTTCTAGGATTTCCAGAGGCTGAGGGAGGAGTTTCAAGTTCAATCCTTAAATTACTTCAACACCGAAGCCAGCTGGACACTGTACATGTTAGTGCCCTGCGAGCAAAACAAGCTCGACGTTTAGGCAATGTTGGAAGACCCACAGAGCACTGCAGGTGTCAAAACACAGGCCAAACTCTCCAATATGGGACATACCTGCTGGGAGGGCCAGGTACAGTTTCTCACACCTGGAATCCCAGCACTCTCGGAGGCAGAGGCAGGTGGATGGCCTAAGCTCAGGAGTTTGAGATCAGCCTGAGCAAGAGCCAAGACCCTATCTTTAAAAACAGCCAGGCGTTGTGGTGGGCACCTGTAGTCCCAGCTACTCGGGAGGCTGAGGCAAAAGGATGGCCTGAGCCCAAGAGTTTGAGCTTGCTGTGAGCTATGGTGCCATGGCACTCTACCGAGGGTGACAAAGTGAGACTGTGTCTCAAAAAACAATAAAAAAATCTGCTTGGAGGACAAAAAAGATACCCACTAATTTCAACTATTTCTTTTAGAAACACAGCTGGAAAGTTTTGGTAAGGGGGGAATCAACGATAGTGGCTGGGCCATACTTTTCAAGTGTGAATCTGCTATCATGGGGTAATAGTCACCCTAGGACATTAATATTTTGATACTCTTGGGCCCTCTGGTTTCTGGAACAAGTTGACTGTGGTTCTCAGGCCTGGCATCCCACTAGCGTCATCTGGAAGAATTTAAAAATCCCCTTGGTCAGGTAGCACCTCTGAACCCTGAATGAAGATCCCTGAGGGTTGGGCTAACAGATTTCCAGGCCACTGCAGCGTCATCTGGCTAACTCTGAGAACCTGGAACTCCGGTTACAGCTTTCCCTAATGTAAGATTGGGCTTCCCTGGGACCTTCTTCTGGGGTGTAGCCCACTGGCCACCACCCTATCCCTCAGCTTTTCACCTTAGGGCAGAAAGGACATGGAGTCTGGCAGGGTAGGCCCAGAGCTTCAGCAGTCTGTCCTAGGAGAGAGCCATCCCCATTCCCTTTTCCAAGATCTTCTATTCTTTCCTTCCTCAATTGCTTAAAGGTTGAATTCCTATACACGGTAGCAGGCATGAATGAAAAAAAGGTTTTTTTTTTTTTGAGACAGACTCTCACTCTGTCACCCTGAATACAGTGTCCCCAAGTTGTAGCTCATGGCAACCTCAAATTCCTGGGTTTGAGTGATCCCCTAGCCTCAGCCTTCTAAGTAGCTGGGACTATAGGCCTGCACCACAATGCCTGGCTAGTTTTTCTTTTTTCTTTTTAGAGACAGAGTCTCACTTTATAGCCCTCGGTAGAGTGCCGTGGCATCACAGCTCACAGCAACCTCCAATTCCTGGGCTTAAGCAATTCTCTTGCTTCAGCCTCCCGAGTAGCTGGGACTACAGGCGCTGGCCACAATGCCCAGCTATTTTTTTGTTGCAGTTTGGCCCGGGTTAGGTTCGAAGCCAGCACCCTACCCACGGAGCCAGCACCCTACCCACTGAGCCACAGGCACTGCCCTAGTTTTTCTATTTTTAATAGAGACAGGGTCTTACTCTTGCTCAGGCTGGTTTTGAACTCCTGAGCTGAGGTGATTCATCTCCCTCAGCCTCTCAAAGTGGGAGGATTACAGCCACTGGGCCGATCTGAAAAGAACTTAAATGCTAATTCAGACGAAGTCTTCCTAAAAACCTCCCAGGAATACTCCACATATGTCCTAAGTGCAGCTGTCATGGGGAGGGGGGTCCCTAGGTTGGATCCTTTTGCCCTTGAGGTTTAACGGGGCTCAGCAACAAAGTCTGAATTCATTATCCTATGCCAGTGGTTCTGAGGGCAGTACTGCCCGTAAGGGGCCATTTTGAGTATATTTTGTTGTCACAGTGATGGAGGCAAAACTGGCATTTAGTGGGTGCGGGGAGTGAAGTGCCCTATAAGGAGCTTCCCAGGGAAAACTGTTCCACCATGCCAGGAGGACCTGATAATGTTCCACTGGACGTTTGCTTAAGTGAAAACTCTGTTTATAATGATCTGAGCTTAGAGGCCAATTCTGTTTTATGTTTAAGCTTTTTGTATCTTTTAAAACATGCAATACAGTTTCCAGGAAGGGGTTAGATGAGAATTGTAATTTGTCCTGTTTAAAGCCTTAGTCAGAGTCGTTCACCATTTGGGAAGAGTCACACCACCACACAACTTTCACTAAGTCTCCAGTACAACGTGGCTGAATCAGGCACATTTGTAGCTGAATTCTGCTGATTGGTGGGTGCTTGTTATATTACCACTAGGGTATTATATTTCTTTCTTGAAACTAGGTGAGTGGGTAGGATCGATTATGAAGAATTGCATCTTGTACAAAACATTTCGTAATTTAAAGCAAGGCTAGGATCCGATTGGATTAAGTGTCTCATCCCGGCCTTTCAAATACTCGATAGCTGGCGTGGTGGCTCTTGCCTGTAAGTTTAGCACTTTGGAAAGTTAAGGTGGGAGGTTCACGTGAGGCCAATAGTGAGCGGGCACTTGGGAGCTACTTATTCAGGAACCTGAAGCACGTGAAGTTCCATTAGTGCCAGCCAGAAGATGCGGACAGAGGGTGCGGCCAATAGGACGAGGCGAGGCCTGCAGGATCCGAGCATGGATTGGCTAGGGCATAGTATGGGCGGGACCTGGGCGTGGCCTGTCTGGACAGGGAGGGGCGGGGCCGTCCCCTAGGTGAGTCGGTTGCCGCGCAATCCCCACCCCTGGCCGTGGAGTTTTAGTTGCCCCACCTGGGGTTTAAAGAAAAAGGAGTAGCGATCTTAGCTACCAATCCAGTTTCACAGTAAGACTAGATGAAAATGTCAGCCCTCTGAGCAGAGGGCCTCTCTACCTACCCATCTTTTGACGGTGTGGCAGCCAAAATTTGCAATCCAATGATCTGGGAAATGGGTGTTTCTGCATTATGCTCATTCGTTTGGCCCAGGAGTGAAAAACCACCTGTTAACGCCACTTTCTTTAAAGGGATACCTGAAGCACCCGCTACCCCAAGGAGAAGAGCTGAGCATCCACCCCTCCGTCTCATCCCGGAACAGCACCTGCGGCCTCCGTGAGTCCTGGGCGAGGGGGAGGGATGTGAGGGCTCGCTCGGTGTTGCGTGAGGATTAAGGGGGAAAGATGCCCCACACCGGAGCTATACCTGGTGCGTGACAGACAACAGATGGCAGTCGGAGTTGATGTGTTCACAGACCCAGGCTGGATTAAGGAGTACCCCATAAATGCGAGGCAACGGAAAAATTAAGCATTTTATGTCAATCTAACGCCTGCGCTCTTAAGCTCCCCTGCCTTCTTGGCAGGCAGAGCTGTTGAGCATAAATTAACCTTCCGGCTTCTGGGTCATCTGAGTGTTTGCTTCTAAGTTGGGGGACCAGATTTAGACATACCATCAGTCCCTGGCAGGGCCTGGAACGCTCTGCAAGCCTGTTCTTGGCATCGCCCTATCCTTTTGGACACGAGCTCCCTAAGAGCTTAGGTTAGGAAGTGCATGGCTGCCTGTGGCCAGAGGTGTGATTTCCTGGTCAGGGTCACCTGGCATCTTTTGCAAACTTAGTTTTGGATTTTCAGAGGAAGCACGCATTCCCCTGCTCCCTCCAAAAACCTTCCTGGTTGCTCTCAAATGCCTCTGTATTTACAGAGCCTTGGAGAGGGGAGGGAGGGAATTAGAATTACAGGTTGGGGCGTTGGGGAAGAGGCTGCAGTTTGCCTATGAATCTGGCCTGGTGGTAGTGGCCATAGCTGCTTTCCGTGCCCAGTGGACATGTACCCCTTTCCTCATGAGCCTTGCCCCAAGCGCTCAAGCCCAGAGATGGGCACCATTTGGGAACACCTTCTCCCAAGCCCGAGAGTACGACGCTGCAACCAGGATTCCCAGGGCCTTAGGCTTTTCTCCCTCTGTGTAAATATATTTTACTTGTGAAGAAATTCCAGTCACAAGTAGCATTAAAAGAAAAGCAGCTCCTTTCATGAAACACTGTCCCAGGTTCTTTATTATACCTATGAGGGCCAGGTGCCACCATCTCCACGAAGCAGAGGACAAGACCCCATGTCTGCTGCTTGCCTCAGCTGGGACTTATTCTCCTGAGGGTTCCTGCCATGCTCTCCCCAACTAGTCCCAGAAGTCTCTTACGGGCGGGAAACTCAGTTATCACTGCAGTGGTAATGACCATCACCTACCTTTACTGAGTTCTCAACACTGGGTTCTGATCTAAGAATTTTGTATACATCATATATATATATATATATATATATATATATATATATATATATATATATATTTTTTTTTTTTTTTTTTTTTTTTTTTTTTTGAGACAGAGTCTCAGTTTGAGACTGAGTTCTGGGGCATAATAGCTCACAGCAACCTGAAACTCTTGGGCTCAAGTGATTCTCTTGCCTCAGCTTCCCAAGTAGCTGGGACTACAGGTGTCTGCCACAGTACGCAGCTGAAAGGGGGGCACTCGACTGGCAGAAACCTCACAGACCACCAAGGCTTGTACGAAAGGTCTTTACTGGTGGGGGATGCTGCAGTGCAGCATTAAGGAGGAGAGGAGAGAAGGTAGAGAGAGGAGGGGAAGAGAAAAGAGAGAGAACAAAAGACAAGGGCACGTTATATAGGTTCGGTTAGGGGAGGTGCTGGGATGGCCAATAAGGAGTTACTATTCTGGCGCAAGAGCCGTAGGGGGCGGGCCATAAGTTTGAGCTTTTTAGTGGGTGATTGGGATAGGGATGTGAAGTTTTGCAATTATCTAACATTCCTCCCTTCTTGATATGTGAAAAATAGAGGGTTGGCCTTGGGATAGGGGACATTGAGTTTTCTCTTCTATAGCTTCTTCCTGCTGAGCGGGGCATGTAGTTTTAATTGGCCAACGGGGGGGGGGGAGGTGATTATGATTTTTTGTTGGGAGGGTGTAAGTTTTTGCTTTAGACTGTCCTTTTAGCGGTGGCTGTTTAGAAGTGGTGTTCAGGAACGTCTTATGGCCTGGAGAAGAGTGCAGTCCATTCATGAAGAACAGTTTCTTGTGGTAGGTTGGGAGTTGTATTTGGGGTG
>CAUYRH010143337.1:0-11303 GCA_963574655.1 Perodicticus potto | reverse complement strand
TGAGACAGAGCCTCAAGCTGTCACCCTGGATAGAGTGCTGTGGCATCACAGCTCACAGCAACCTCCAATTCCTGGGCTCAAGCGAGTCTCCTGCCTCCGCCTCCCAAGTAGCTGGGACTGCAGGCGCCTGCCACAATGCCTGGCCATTTTTTTGTTACAGCTGTCATTGTTGTTTGGCGGGCCCGGGCTGGATTTGAACCTGCCAGCTCAGGTGTACGTGGCTGGCGCCTTAGCCCGCTGAGCCACAGGCGCCGAGCCCACTCATACTTTCATATGAAGAATAGATCACAACTATGGCCCAAGATGAAGGAAGGAGGAAGGTGGATGGGAGGGGAGGGAGGAGGTCAGATAGAGGGAGAGTAAATGGTGCGATCACACCTATGGTGCATAATGCAAGGGTACATGTCAGATCTATTAGTATAGAGTATAAATGTCTTAAAACAACAATTAAGTAAATGAGATGAGACATATATTAACCAGGGTGATGTAAGTGTTCCTAATTCTATATGAAATCAGCACATTGTACCCCATAAATGCATTTAATATGTACATGATCTGTTTATGATTTAATAAAAAAATAATAAAAATAAATGGAAGCCAAAAAAAAAAAAAAAATAGAAAGGAACTGTTACTCTTACAGGAGTGTCTTTGTCCATGATGAGTCCTTTTACTTTTGCTGCTCTCAACATTTTTCTGCAATGTGTTCAGTGTGGATCTCTTTGCATGCATTTTACTTTGATTTTATTGATATTTCTGGTTGTGTAGGCTAATGTTTTTGAGCTAGTTTGAGAACTTTTCAGCTTTTATTTCCTTGAATATTTTTTCTGCTCCATCATTTTTCTCCTGTTGTAGTATTCCCATTGTGCTTACATGGATGCTTTTAAAGGTTTCTCACATTTCTCCAAGGCTCTGTTCATTTTTCCTCATCTTATTTTCTCTCTGTTCTTTGGACTGCATCCCCACTATTGATGTAATTTCAGTTTCCAAAATTCTTTTTTCCTCTGATTCAAATCTATTGAGCCCATCTAATAAATTTTCTATTTGGGGTATTGTACCTTTCAATAACAGAATTTTCACTGGGTTCTTTATTGGACTATCTTATTGATAATCTCTATTTTAAAAAAAATTTCATATTAATATCAGGGCACATGCAATTAGGTTACTTAATTTGCATTTGTAACGTTAAGGTCTAAGTTGTAGCTGTGTCCTTAACCCAGAAAGTGTGCCGTATACTTGAGCATTGTACCCACTGTGTGTCAGCCTACCAAACCCCTCTCCTCCCATTTCCTACTTGAATCCAACTGAGTTTTACTCTTACGTGAGTTTGTAGTTATTAAATCTACTAGCTGCAACTACTGACTATATGTGATGAGTGTCTTCCCATTCCTGTGATACTTCACCTAGGGGGATGTTCTCCATGTCTATATCCAAGTTGTTATAAAAGTTGCAAAAATATCTATCTTTTTAAGGATGAATAGTACTGCATGGTATACATATACTATTGATTTTTATTCCATTCATGTGTTGAAGGGCACTTGGATTATTTCCACATCTTTACAGTTATAAACTGAGCTGCTATAAACATTCAAGTGTAAATTTCTTTGTTTTAAAATGTCTTTTTGTCTTAATTACAGGTAGATCTACTTTTAGTTCTTTGAGGATTGTCATATTCCTTTTCATAGAGGCTATGTTAGTTTGAAGTCCCATCAACAGTGCAATAGTAATTCCTTCTCTTCACACCAACATCAGCATCTATTGTTTGGGACCTTGTGATATGGGCCATTCTCACAGGAGTTAGGTGCTATCTCAATGTAATTTTAAATTGCATTTCTCTGATAATTAGGGATGATGATGATTTTTTATGTTTGGGTTTCTTTTCTTTCTTTCTTTTTTTTTTTGAAAGAAACTTTTGAGAAAAGTTTCTGTTCATGTTCCTTGTCCAGTTTTTAATGAGGTAGTTGCTCTTTTCTTGTTGATTTGATATAGTATTTTTGTAGATTCTGGTAATTAGCCCATTATCAAATTCATAGCACACAAATATCTCAACCCATTCTGAAGGTTATCTCTTTGTTTTGTTGCTTGTGTCTTTAGCTACACCAAAACTTTTAACTTGATCAGGTCCCATTTGTTTATTTTTGTCTTTGCTGCAATTAGCAGTGTGGTCTTCTTCACAATTTCTTTCTCTAAGTCAATAAGATTAAGAGTTTTTCTCACACTTTCTTCTAGAGTTATTATAGTTTTATATCTTAGATTAAAATCTTTTATCCATAGTGAGTTAATTTTTGTATTTGGTGAGAAGGGTAGGTCTAGTTTCAGTTTCTTATGTGTGGCTGGATAACCAGTTCTCCCAGCACCACTTATTAAATAGTGATTCTTTTCCCTACTGTATTCTTTTCTTTGCTTTGTCAAAGGTCAGATGGGGACATGAGTCTGGTTTCAACTCTAGATTCTCTATTTTATTGTATAGATCTATATGTCTATTTTTATGTCAATGTCACAATGTTTTCATCACTACAGACTTAAGATATAAACTGAAATCTGGCAAAGTTATGCCTCCAGATTTATTCTTATTTTATAGAATTGTGTTGGCTATTTAAGTTTTTTTCTGATTCCATGCAAAATGTATAGCTATTATATTAAGACCTATGAAGTATGATGTTGGTATTTTAATGGAGATTGCATTAAATCTATAGATTGCGTTGGGTAGTATAGACATTTTGACAATGCTGATTGTTTTAATCCAAGAGCATGAAGTGCTCTTCCATCTGTTAACATCCTCTGCTATTTCTTTTCTCAATTTTTCACAATTCTTTCTGTAGAAATCCTTCACCATCCATTTTGAAATATATTATAAGGCATTTCATTTTCTTTGATATTACTCTGAAGGGTATTGTATCTTTAATTCGATTCTCAGCTTGACCGTTGTGTATGAAGGCTATTGATTTGTATACATTGACTTTCTATCCCGTGATGTTGTTGTATTTCTTGATCACTTCTAGGAGTCCTTTGGTTGAGTTCTTGGGGTTTTCTAAGCATAAGATCATATCATCAGCAAAGAGAGACTGTTTGACCTCCTCTGCTTGCATTTGGATACCTTGGTATCTATCTCTTGTCTGATTGCACTGGGTAGGCCTTCCAGTACTATATTGAATAGTAGTGGTGAAAGTGGATATCCTTGTGTGGTTCCAGTTCTAAGTGGAAATGCTTTCAGTTTTATTTCATTTAGTATTATGTTGGCTGTGGTTTTTTCAGAGATGGCTTCTATGTGTTTAAGAAATATTCTATCTATGCCAATTTTCCTAAATTTCCTAATCAAAAATGATGTTGAATTTTGTCAAATGCTTCTTTTGAATCTATTGAGGGGATATGATCCTTGTTTTTACTTCTGTTTGTGTAGTAAATTATGTTTATGGATTTGCATATATTTAACCTGGGCTGCATTCCTGGGATGAACCCACCTGGTGGTGATAAATTATGTTTTGGATGTGTAGTTGAATTCTGTTTGCTAAGATTTTATAAAATATCATTAATTCATTAATGACATTGGTCTATAGATGTCTTTTTTTGTTGCGTGTTTTACTAATTTGCATAACAGAATATTTGCTTCATAGGAGAAGCTGGGAATGATTCATTTCCTCTCAATATTTTGGAATAGATTCTGCAACATAGGTACAAGATTTTTGTTAAAGATTTAGTACAATTCTAGTGTGAAACTATCTGGTCCTGGACTTTTTTTTGTTAGACGCTTTTTGTTTTGTTTTGATTTTGGTGTTTGAAGTAGGGCTTTTCAAGAGTTCTATTTCTTCTTGATTGAGTCTAGGTAGGTAGTATGACTCCAGGAATTTGTCCTTCACACTTTCCAATTTCTGGGCATAGACATTTTTGTAGTATTCAACGATGATCTTCTTCTGCTTTATTTATTTATTTTTTTGTGACAGAGTCTCACTTTGTCACCTTCAGTAGAATTCCATGGCATCATATCTCACAAAACCCTCAAACTCTTGGGCTCAAGCAATCCTCTTGCCTTGGCCTCTCAATTAGCTGGAATTACAGGTGCCCACCACAACACCTGGCTAGTTTTTAGAGATGGAGTCTCATTCTTGCTCAGGCTGGTCTTGAACTCCTGAGCTCAAGAAATCCACCCTCCTCAGCGCTAGGCTTTAGTTACCACACCCAGCCAGTGATCATCTTCTCTATCTCTGTATTTGTTGTTATTTCACTTTTTGCATTTATTATTGAGATTATTAGAAATTTTATGTTTTTCATTTAACTGATCAGGGTTTATTAATTTTATTCATCTTTTCAAAGAATTAACTTTTAGTTTCATCAGTCTTTGGAATGGTTCTTTTGTTCTCAATTTCATTTAGTTCTGATCTAATTTTGATTATTTCTTTTCTTCTGCTGGTTTTGGGATTGGATTTCTCTTCCTTTTACAGATCCTTTGGATGAAAATTTGACTTGTGCTTTTTCTGATTTCTGGATATGGGCATTTAATCCAATGAATTTTCCTCTTAGGACTGCTTATGTAGTATTCTACAGGTTTTGATAGCTTGTGGCTTACTTGCCATTTTGTTTCAGGAATCTAGTGATTGACTTCCGTATCTCTTCTTTGACCCAGCTATCATTCCTCAATAGGTTATTAGTTTCCATGACTTTGTCGTGGCATTTAGTTTTACTTTTAGTCCAATATGATCTGTAAAGATACAAGGTTTTGATTTCTATTTTCAAAAAATTTTTAAGGCTTGATTTGTGTCCTAGTATATGATTGATTTTAAAGAATAATCCATGAGCTGATGAGAAGAATGTATACTCATTAGTATTGGCGTGAAATGTTCTGTATATATCTGCTAAGCTCATTTGTTCTAGAATTGTGTTTAATTCCATCATTTCTTTTTAGTGTCTGCTTGGAGGGTCTGTCCAGTTATTAGTGGGGTGTTAAAGTCCTTAGCTATTGCAGTGTTGTTGGATGTCATATTGTTCAGACCAAGTAGGGTTTGATTTATAAATCTGGGAGCATTTATGTTGGGTGCACAAATATTTAGGATTGACGTGTTTTCTTGTTACATTATTCTCTTGACAGGCATATAGTGACCATTTTTGTATTTCTTTACTTTTGTTGCTTTAAAGTTTGTTTTATCAGGGAGAAGCTGGTCATTAAACCCCACCTTCTCTTGAACAGAGCACAGGGGACCAGTGCAGGTGACCCAGGTAGAGGAAGATATGGTAATGGTGTTGATGGATGGCTCTCTGAAGCTGGTGACCCCAGAGGGAGCACCAGTCTGGGGCCTTCACAAACAGGAGATCCCTATGACCAAGGCAGTGGAAGCTGTGGCTATGGTCAGGGGTCGGCTTCAAGATTTTTGGAAGCATGGAGTGGTGTGGGCTCTAGGCTCCAACCAGCTGTGGCAGGAGCTGAGAGATCCCATCCTCACCTTTCGTCTGCTTGGCTCTCCCAAACCTGTAGTGGTGGAGACACGCCCAGCAGATGATCCTACTGCTCCCAGCAACCTCTACATCCAGGAATGAGTCCGTAGGAGGGTGTTAGGAACAAGTCCCTACATCTCCCTCTTCAACAGACACACTAGTGGTGATGACTCATCCTCAAAAAAAAAATAATAATAATAAAGTCGGTTTTATCTGCAAAAAGGACTGTGACTTCTACTTTCTTTTGGATTCCATTTATCTGAAATATTGTTTTCCTATCCTTCACTCTGAGTTTTGATTTGTCCCTGGGAGGGGGTTAGATGTATTTCCTGAAGAAGCATACACTTGGTTTGTACTTTCTTATCCAGTTATCTAGCTTTTGCCTTTTCAGTGAGGAATTCAAGCCATTCACATTTATTAACAGAATTTATAAGTATGGTGGAGTTCTGTTAATCTTATTGTATAGCGGTCTATTTCCTTGGTTTCACTTAGGCCATTGTGGAAGCTAGGCTTTATCCTTTAATCTCCAGGATCTTCACTTTGCTGAAAGTCCATTGTGTTGGTCTGTATATAGTACAGGTCTGAGTACTTCCTTTAGAGATTCTCTGATAGTGGCAAATTTCCTCACTGTTTGCTTGTTAGTAAAATATTTGATTTGTCCATCAGATATTAAACCTAGTTTTCCAGGAACATAGTGCTACGATAGAAGTTGTTTTGTTTGAACACTGAAATTGACAAACCACTCTCTTCTGACTTATAAAGTCACAGCTGAGAGTCAGCTGTCAGCTGATATGTTTCCCTTTGTCAGTTTGCTTCTGCTTAGCACTTTCTGTTGTCTACATCTTTCCTATGTATGCATTATAGTTTCCTGGGGTTTTTGCATGTCCTGTATTTTGTTATTGATGTTGCAAAGTGGACATTTTGCATAATTTGTCATCTCTAGATACTGATTCCCTAACCTCCCCTTCGAGGCTTGCATATATTATTGATACTTGTTTGTTTTGTGACATGACAAATCTATTTTAGTGATATGTACTTTCCCCTGTAGTGTGAAACTTTGGTGTTGCTCCTCAGAAGGCACTGCTTTGGGCAAGGACACAGTCAACCTGGAATGGAAATGGTCTAAAGTTGGGATCTTTTCAACTGTAAACTTCCCTAATTTCTTTATCAAGTTATGGCAGAAAAATTATTATCTTAGGATTCAATAACTTTGAATCATTTGGTATTACACCAGGTATTAGGTTCCACTAATTACTGGTAAATTGTTTTACTATTGTCAACAGTGTCTTGGGGCATACATGGCTTAGTAGCATAATCCCATTAAATTCAGGCAGGAGTAATTTTGAAACCAGCTTTTCATTTGAAAGGTGAGAGCCTTTATCTCACCTCTTCTCTCATAATTGGCCTATAATTTACCTTGTTGTTCTTAAGAGAAATAATTATTTTTTGAGAGCACCCATAGACTTGAATTTTCCCACATTCTGTTTCAAGTAAAACCATCTACTTAGGGAGTATGTTGGACCTCTCTTTTCTTATATATTGTCTCTCATTGTAGGCAAAATCTTTGAGCCACTACTCTTGATATTAATGGGGTGCTAATCACTGATCTTCAGGCTTGCTTCTCCCAGCATGGAAGGTCTGCACTACAAACAAGCTGGGGTGAGGGTTTCAGAGCCCAGAAGTTTTCTGCCTGCTATCCCTAATGTAGAGATTCTATCTTATGGACATAAGTTGATTGGAAAAGATGAACTCTAATCTCTCAGCCACACTCATCAAGAATTTAGCTTCTTCAAATCAGAATTGTTCGTAATGAGAAATGCTAATGGCATTTCTCCTCCTGGTGAGATATGGTAATCCTTTATAGAGAGCTCAAAGGATTGGAATTGCCATATTGTTTTTTTTGTTTGTTTGTTTTGTTCTTTTTTTTTTTTAATAAATCATAGCTGTGTACATTAGTGCAATCATGGGGTACAATGTGCTGACTTCATATACAATCTGAAATATTTTCATCCAACTGTTCAACATAACCTTCATGGGATTTTCTTGGTTATTGTATGAAAACATATGTATTCTGCTATTAGTAAGTTTCACCTGTACCCTTCTAAGATGCACCATAAGTGTGATCCCACCATTTACCCTCTCTCCACCCATCCTCCAGAATTGCCATATTGTTGACCATACTTCCATAGAGTGGAACTTCATCAAATTAACGTGTCATGGAAGGAGGTGGGAAGAAGATGTAGGCTAAAATGTCAAATATTCTTATTATTCTTACTGAGTTATAATATATTTCCTTGAATAAATGTTACTTCATTTATTGTTAGTTCGATTCACATGATTGTGTACTTCGACTTTTGACTAGCTTTGTTTATTTGGGTAGGGACAAAGTCCATGGAGCTTTTCACACTGTCATTGTGGAAGTGGAACCAAATTTTCATAAACTTTGGTATTTAGGTTGTTAGCAGTTAAAAGTTTTTTCACCAGATTCATTCTTTTAAATATGAATAAACACAGTTAACTCAAACTCAATTCTTAAAAATTTAAATTCATCCAAGGTATGTACATGTATCTATAAATGCCCAGTAATAATTGAATATGATTATAGAAAAATACTGATACTAACGTATGTATGGCATGTGAACACACTGCACACCAATAGTATCCTTCATAAATAAATCTAGGTTTTGGCATATTAGATCCAAACCAATTTAGAGAAAAACTTCACATATAATGTTTGGATAATTGTTTGGATAATTGTATGGTAGGAATGGAGACTTCATCAAATAATTAGGTATAAGGTTAAATTTCTATATGATCTTTTTAGGCTTATGTTGTAGTCTACATTGAAACACTGAGGTTAGGAAGTGAAAAAAAGAAATAAAGTAGACATAAATTCAGATTCACTAATATAAGCATCTGTAATTCCTTGGAAATTTGTTTTCCATCAGAATTCCTGACTCAAATTTTACAGATTAACAACAAAAGCACTAGTTCTCAATTTATACATGTTAGAGGCAAAAGATGGTTTCTAAAGGTCAGTTGTTACATGTTCAGATGGCAATCTGTTAGCCAGAGGAATGCCTAATATTCAACTTATGTAATATTCTTCTAAGTCTATTTTTGTGTCCTCTATCTCTTCTTGTGGACACACACACATGCATTAACTCTATTGAGAATAATGTACTTTTCGATAAACATTTGAAACAATAAATCCATTACCATTCTCAAGCATTTTTGTGGGAAACCAGTATATAATGAAGGAGTGGATCAAAGCATTTATACATTGAATCCAAAACACCTAAAAGAAAACAAAGCAAGAAAGTCAAGAAGGCATTTTGAACTAAATCTAAAAATACACAGGGAGCAAAAAAAAAAAATGCATATACATTTTAAGAAAGAAAAAACCTGTATTAAATTTGTAATACTCAAGTCACTTTTGACTTCTGTAATTATAAGAGGTGCTCAACATAACTTGTCTTTCTCTTTTGTTATCAGTATGTATTGAGTACTACAATTTTAGTACAGTTTTTTTTCTTTCTTAAAATGTATATGCATTTTTGGCAATCTTTGTATGCAACATTATCAAGTATATTAGCAACTATAATGCAATTGCAAAGCTAAAATATTTTTGAAGATTGAAAATATTCTATTTTACAAGAAATGTCTGTGAAAGTATAGGATAATATTATTCTAAAAGTAAATTTATTAAATATAAATATATGGAAATAAAATATGACTTATTTGTTATAAAAAAATTATGTGGTCTTGAATTATCCAGTGAAGAAGAACCAGAAGTAATTTTTTTTTTAATTTCAGATTAATATAAGGCTACAGAAAATTAGGTTACATTGTTTGCATTTGTTAGATAGAGTACAAGTTGTAGCTATGCCCTCACCCAGGAGGTATGCCATATACTCTTACATTGTGCCTGTTACACGAGACCATATGAATCCTTACCTTCTTCCTTCTCTACCCTTCCCCTTGAGCTTCATTGTGTTTATATCTTGTGTGGGTATGTATTTATTCATCTACTGCTTTCATATTAGTATTGAGTACATTGAATTCTTGCTTTTCCATTCTTGTGACACTCTTCTCCAACTACACCCTATTAACCTATTAACTACAGGTTAATACAAAAGATGTAAAGTCTCCATCTTTTTATGGCTGAATAATATTCCATGGTATACATATACCACAGTTTATCAATCCAATCATGTGTAGATGAGCACTTGGGTTGATTCCACATCTTGGCAATTGTGAACTGAGCTGCAATAAACAGTCTAGTGCATAGGTCCTTATGGTAAAATGATTTTTTTTTCTTCTAGGTAGGTACTTAGGGATTGCAGGATCCAATGGGAAGTCTACTTTTAGTTCTTTGAGGATTCTCCATACTTCTTTCCAAAGAGGGAATATTAGTTTTCAATCCCACCAGCAGTGTAAAAGTGTTCCTTCTCTCCACATCCACACCAGAATCTGCACCTTTGGGACTTTGTGATGTGTGCTATTCTCACTAGGGTTATATGATATCTCAGAGTGGCTTTGATTTGCATTTATCTGATAATTAGGGACAATGAGCATTTTTCACGTGTTTGTTAGTCATTTATTTGTCTTCTTCAGAGAAGTTTCTGTTCATATCTCTTTCCCAGTGATAAATGGTATTGTTTGCCCTTTTTTTGTTGACTAATTTGAATTCTCTATAGATTCTGGTTGTCTACCTGTTATCATATTTGTGACATTCAAATATCTTTTCCCATTCTAAAGGTTGTCTTTTTGCTTTAAATGTTGTGTCCTTAGCTGTGCAGAAGCTTTTTTGCTTAAGTCATTTTTTTATTATTATCGTTGTTGCAATTGCCCAGGCCATGAAGAGTTTTTTCACCCTTTCTTCCAGGAATTTATCATTTCATGTCTTAAATTTAAATATTTTATCCATTGTGAGTCAGTTGTTGTAAAATTGACTGAAAGGTGCGGGTTGAGTTTCAGTCTTTTACATGTGGTTATCGAGTTCTCCCAGACCATTTGCTGAATAGGGATTCTTTTCCTCAGTGTATTCTTTGGTAGAATAAAGATCAGATGGCAATATGAGACTGGTTTCATGTCTATTTTTCTATTCTATTCCATAGATCGATCTCTCTATTTTTTGTGCCAATATCATGTTGTTTCGATCATCATGTACTTGTAGTAGAACCTGAAATCTGGTAAAGTGATGCTTCTGGATTTGTTTTTATTGCTAAGAATTACCTTGGCTATATATGTATTTTTTCTGGTTCTATGCAAAATGAAGAACTATTTTTTCAAGTTATTCAAAGTATAATTTGTATTATAAAGTATTTAAATGATGATTGCATTGAATCTATTGATTGCTTTGGGCAGTATAGACATTTTAACAATGTTGATTCTTCCCAACCAAGAGGATGGTACGTTCTTCTATTTTTTAGTGTCTTCTGCTATTTCTTGTCTCAGGGTTTCATAATTTTCTTCAATAAAATTCAGCTTCTTTTTCTGATCAGAATACTTAAGAAAATAGACAGAGATGGGACATTTCTTAAACTTATGGAAGTCACATATTAGAAGAAAGTGCAGGGGAACCTCTTGAAGGAATTGGCTTGGGTGAATATTTTATGAGGAGGACTCCCCAGGCAATTGAAACAGTATCAAAGATACACTACTGGGACCTGATCAAACTTAAAAGCTTCTGTACAGGCAAGAACACAGTAAGTATAGCAAGCAGACAGCCCTCGGAATGGGAGAAAATATTTGCAAGTTATGCCTCTGAGAAAGGTTTAATAACCAGAATACACAGAGAACTCAAACGTATTAGCAAGAAAAGAACAAGTGATCCCATCTCAGGATGGGCAAAGGACTTGAAGAGAAACTTCTCC